>SJYX01015781.1:175965-206289 GCA_006410675.1 Oreotragus oreotragus | reverse complement strand
TCTTCCAATAGATACGGGCCAGAAGAGTTGGAGTCATGACTGAATGCTCTTCTTCTCACCTTGTCTCCATACGCGACATGTCAGACCATAGACCCAAGCTAGAGAGACTCTAGATTGTTCCAGTCCTAAGATGGACCTTCTAAAATTTTCCAGTCTTATGTTAGCAGAATATCTCGTATAAACACATATTTATACAACATGTTTTAACTATTTTTTTTCTAAATCTCAATACTTTTGCTTTTCAGTATAATTACTATTATAATTCCCCTGTGAAGACAGAGGCTTACTTTGGTTATGGATGTCTCCTTGATGTATTTTTAAAAATATTGATCACATTGTGGCACTTCTTTGCTTAAAATTCTTATTGGTTTCCCATTACATTGGGTAAAAACCGAAATTATTTCCATGGGTTTAAAGACCTGCATCATGAGGACTCTGTCTCATTGGAGGCCAACATGCTGGTCTCTCGTTCTTCAGTCAAAGAGGCCTCTTTCTGCTTTTGCAAGCTCTATCCCACCTCAGGGTCTTCATACCTGTTGGTCCCTCAGTCTGGAATGCTCCTTTGAGAAGATGACTTCCTCTTATTTAAAGGTCACATCTTCAGCTATGTCATCCCCAACCATCTTATTTAACTAGATTTCTTCCTCTCTTCCGGGAGCTCCATCCCCATTTTCTGTATTTCAGCAACAACTTTGTTTCCTTAAGAGTACTTATAAGAGTTCATTTATCATGTTTATTATCTATCTTCTCTGCTTAGCCATGAGATCTATGAGGTCAGGGGCCACATGCCTGGGATATTCCTAGGGCCTAGCAAAGTACATGAAACATGGTAGATATTCAATAACTATTTATTGAATGAATACATGAGGTTGGGTGGGATGTGATGATAAATGTATCACATATTTGTATCCTGGGTGTGGAATAATATAAAGAGACAAAAATTAAACAGTTGAGTTGAGTTCAGATGATAACCTTCAGTAGTATTCTTTATATATATATATATTTATTTATTTGGCTGCACTGGGTCTTAGTTGCAGCTTGAGGATCATTGATCTTTAGTTGTGGCATGGGGAATCTAGTTCCCTGACCAGGGATTGAACCCAGACTCCCTGCATTGGGAGCACAGAGTCTTAGCTGCTGGTCCACCAGGGAAGTTCCTTCAGTAGTATTCTGTAGTAGGTCAGGAGGCTAATGTCACCTAGTGTGTATTTTGGACAGATTGATCTGGAAAAAGTACAGCCAGCTTGATTGTAGTAGAAAAATAGCTTCAGAAAGACCAGTAATAGTAAGAGATGGAAGAGACTGAAAATAAGAAAAGCGTTTTAGACAAGGAGCAGTGTTGATTAAAAACTTTGATTTACTGAAGCAGGTAGGCAAGAAGAAGAAAAAAAAAACTTCTTTTGATGGATATTTTATTCAGAATATAAGTTTTGGGAAGGTTGTTAGGGAAAATAGAAGGAAAAAAAAATTCCTTGTCTCAAGTCTCCATCCTGAGGAATTACTTTCAAAGATGTGACTTAATGTAGTTGAGCATCATTTCAGTACTTTTGTTCCATGGAAGAGCTTCTGGTCACATCTGGGATAAGAATCTTGAACAGTTATTTAATTTTTTAAAAAGATGCTCTAATGTCTCCCAGTACAGAGTCATATTAACTGAAATGTTTTTAATGGAGTGTTGTAGGAAAGGAAGGCTAGGCTGTGTTTCTTTGGGAAAGATGTTCTTGGTGGGATATAGGATTATGAGTTGTATCTCCTAGGACTGAGTTGTGGCTCTTTCCTATAATAATTGGATAAATTTAGGCAAGTCATTTGACCACTCAGAACCCTATTTTCTGTTCTATAAAATGGAAATGGATCATACCCTAACTAACAGTAAATACTTGTAAGCTTGGAGCTACTTAACAAACTCTCATGACCAGGAATCACAGATACTCTGCAACTCCATCTTGCCACACAAATCTACGTATCAGCATTTTAACTTCTGTTTAGCCAGAAGTTAGTGGAAGGGGATTTACAGATATGAAGAATGGAGAGGAAGAAAATAAGAAATAGGAAAAAAATATCAACTAGGCTAGTATGACCAGGAAATGGTAGACTAGTAGTATAGGGTTTGTGAGCTGTGCACTTACCTTTGCAAAGATCATCAGGAGATTGTTAGCACCAAATAGTAAATGATCAAATATTGTAATTTGTAAAAAAAAAAAAAAATGGTGGAGGGGGGCAATTTTGTGAGGATATAATAATTAGGGAAGGAAGGAGAGAATCTTCCTGCCATGTTACTGTTATTGACAACAATTCTGTGGCTATGAGGCAATGGTTTCTGAACTTTCCTGGTTCAGGGACTTTTTGGAGTCTCTGATAAGAGGAATGGATCCTAGAAAAATTCCATGTATATGTGTGCGTGCTAAGTTGCTTCAGTCGTCTCTGACTCTGTGCGACCCTGTAGCCTGTAGCTTGCAAGTGTCCTCTGTCCGTGGGGTTCACGAGGCAAGAGTACTAGGGTGGCTTGCCATGCCCTTCTCCAGGGGATCTTCCCAACTCAGGGATCGAAGCAGCATTTCTTGCATCTCTTGCATTGGCAGGCAGGTTCTTTACCACTAGCACCACCTGGCAAACCCCTACCATGTATATATTCAACCCCATTTTTGTCTACAGATCATCTGAAATCTTTTTAGAGAGGAGGTGATCCATGAATACCAGGGTAAGAGATCTGGCCATAAGGCAGAAATTGAACTTTCTTTATATATCACTCTGTTTTCTATTTTGTTTTGTTTTCATTTAATTTTCAATGGGATTGTTTCCCTGGGTCATAAGCAATCATGAGGGGCCTGGCATTGTTCTAAGACCTTCCTTAACTGTTATCAGCAATCTTGCAGGCTAGTGGGCTTACCAGGTGGCACAGTTGATGAAAAGCCCACCTCCCAAGGCAGGAGACAAAAGAGATGCAGGTTTGATCCCTGGGGCTTCCCTGTAGTAGGAAATGGCAACCCACTCCAGTGTTCTTGCCAGAAAGATCCCATGGACAGAGAGCCTGGTGGGCTACAGTCCATGGAGTTGCCGAGTTGGACACAACTGAGCATAAACGCAGTAGGGTTTGTGATTTTTTTTAATGAAACATTGTCTAATAACCAAATCAAGTGTTTTGAATTGTTCCTAGATGAGTCTGGGGAGCCTGATTATAGGTTCTAACAGAAGACCATCAGCTACTTGATGCCTTTCACAACAGATTATAAAGTACCCCCTGGTCAAAGCTGCCCTTTTCTCTAAGGTACACCCCTTAGTACCACCTGGGAGGGGACGACTGCACAGCACAGAAGAAAGATCACTTTTAGAGTCCTCTCACATTCAGGCCTTACAATATGTCAGACCACTATTAAGCCCAAGGTGTGCGGGTATGCATGTACTTTTAAAAAGATACAAAGAGTTTTGCTATTCAAGTTGAAAGAATGACAAAAAAAGCCAAAGATTTATTGAAGTCAGGACAATTTCTCAAAGATTTGTTTTTCCAGGTCATTAGAATTTTAATTCCTGATCTGGAAAAGAGATACTTAGATCTATATTTATTCTGCTACCTCTTACAATAATAGATATTTAACTTTGATAACACTAGTAATCAATTCCCAGGAAGCAAGCTGTTTCTAGAACATCAAAAATTGCATAAATATTCTTTAAACAGGCTTCCCTGGTATCTCAGCTGCAATGCAGGAGACCCTGGTTCGATTTCTGGGTCTGGAAATCCCCTAGAGAAGGCATAGGCCACCCACTCCAGTATTCTTGGGCTTCCCTGATGGCTCAGCTGGTAAAGAATCTGCCTGCAATGTGGGAGACCTGGGTCCAATTCCTGGGTTGGGAAGATCCCCTGGAGAAGGAAACAGCTACCCACTCCAGTATTCTGGCCTGGAGAATTCCATGGATTGTATAGTCCATGGGGTTGCAAAGAGTTGGACATTGCTGAATGACTTTCACTTTCATTCTTTAAATAAGCTAAGTGTATAAATGGAATGCTNAAGATCCCCTGGAGAAGGAAACAGCTACCCACTCCAGTATTCTGGCCTGGAGAATTCCATGGATTGTATAGTCCATGGGGTTGCAAAGAGTTGGACATTGCTGAATGACTTTCACTTTCATTCTTTAAATAAGCTAAGTGTATAAATGGAATGCTAAAATTGAGGGATTCTGGGTTTATGATTAATGCTAATATTTGAAGCAGTTTTACAGAAGTGCTATAATTGGAAAAGCAGGTTTGTCTGGGTAAAATCAAAGTATTTATTAGTAAAGTTCTCTGAGATACTTAGATGAAAGACATTGTAGAGGTATAAAATACCATTATTATCATCATCATCATTAATAGCCGGTCTAGTACTCTAATGATTTTCTTGAAGTTGCTTTGTTGGTTTTTAATGCATTAACTTTTTGGACATGATTGCAATTAAGGCATTAGAAACTGATGATTTGGGTTAACTCTGGGAATAAGAAGAAAGCAAATTAAGCAAGCATCACCAAACCAAAAAACTCTTTAAGATGAGCAAATTTTCCATGGCTTATGAGTACTTTCATATTTACTTCTAAAGCTACCCTTTCATATAAATTAACATCCCAGAATGGAAGGTTGGTTATATCAGAGAAAAACAGAAATTATGCTAGATCTCATAATATATCTCCAGTATTTATGGATAATGATGATAGTTCAGGTTGCATTAAATTTGAGTTTTACCAAATCATGTCAAAAGAAATGACATTATCTTGTCCAAAGTCAGAAAACCCAGTGACTCTGAAATTGGTTCTTGGGAATAGGTCCATATGGTTAGTTTATGTGTTTTGATGCTATCTGGGTGGTGTTCTGGAAAGCAAACTTGCTTTTTGCTGTGAAGAAAAACCAGATTCCAAATATTTTCATAGTTCTTTTACTGAACATTGATATTTTGCCCTACTTTCAATTTTTCTGTAGACATAGCCATTTTGAATGATGACATGTTCAGATAAAGTAATAGTTTTCCTGAAAGAATGATTATACCTCCAACTAAAAAATCAAACTTGGAAAAAAGAAATAGTCAGCAATATAAAGAAGCCAATATGGCTTTTAAGGGAAAGTTTTGAGTCACTAAAAAAGAACTAGATAATTCCTATTGGTTACAAAGTGATTTTTTAAAACTTTGTTAAAAGAAGCATAAAAAACTGAAAAAAATGTTGCAAGCCATCTTTCATGAGCTTCCTTGTTATCAGGTCTTGGATGGATGATTTTACTACTCAAAAGCTGCATTACAAGTCTTGACAACTAAACTCCAATAGAAAAAAGAAAAAGGTAAGTGGAGCATACTGATAAAATAAAATTTCAAATTAAACAATGTTTAAAGGAAAAACTCTACCTTCAATTGAAAAAATTGTTTTAAAAAGACTTGCAAACATAAGCCAAAGCATTTTCCTACTTTAGAAAATAAAGTCTGTGTAGTCAAGAGTTTCTTTGATCATTGAAATGTCCAAAAGTATCTAAAGATCATTATTTTAAAAATAAATTTAATGTTCAAGATGGTAAACCTATTGCAGCAATTTTTTTCAAATTGGAATGTTCTGATAAGTGAAGAGGAACTAAAAAGCCTTTTGATAAAAGTGAAAGAGGAGAGTGAAAAAGTTGGCTTAAAGCTAAACTATTAATATAAAGGGACTTAAAATATTTTGTGGAAATTTTTTTCTGCTTCTTGAGTCATTTTTGAGGATGGCTCTGGCTTGATAAGCTGAATAAAGTTAGGCATATCATGCACAGTCATTTAACCATAAGCATCTAGTGAGGGTTGACCATTAGTCTGGCAGTGTGATAAGTACTGGGGACCCAAAAGTCAAAAAAATTCACCTGACTCAGAGACCTTCTCACATTAGTCAAAATACATCTTTCCATGAACACAACAAAACAGGAGCTCCCATACACGCAAGGTGGCTGGTGGAATTATTCTTCCCCACAAGAACCCCAGACACTGAGAGCAACTACAGTGACACGCGTCCACTGTGAAATCTCAAGTGGAAAGCACACCCCTCTACCAGATTGTTTTGTGTGTGTTTTTTTAAACTATTTTCCCCAAATCTCATTTTCTCTGTTACAGCTCAGCATGACTTCTAATTTCAAGCCCAGGCCTTTGACTTCAACTCCTTATCATGAAATAATGACCACATGCATCTTACTATTCTGAATACTTCTAAGCTTTCAATTCAGAAAACGAAGATCATGGCATCTGGTCCCATCACTTCATGGAAAATAGATGGGGTAACAGTGGAAACAGTGTCAGACTTTATTTTGGGGGACTCCAAAATCACTGCAGATGGTGACTGTAGCCATGAAATTAAAAGACGCTTACTCCTTGGAAGAAAAGTTATGAGCAACCTAGATAGCATATTGAAAAGCAGAGACATTACTTTGCCAACAAAGGTCCGTCTAGTCAAGGCTATGGTTTTTCCTGTGGTCATGTATGGATGTGAGAGTTGGACTGTGAAGAAGGCTGAGCGCCGAAGAATTGATGCTTTTGAGGTGTTGGAGAAGACTCTTGAGAGTCCCTTGGACTGCAAAGAGATCCAACCAGTCCATCCTAAAGGAGATCAGTCCTGGGTGTTCACTGGAAGAACTGACGAGGTGTTGGAGAAGACTCTTGAGAGTCCCTTGGACTGCAAGGAGATCCAACCAGTCCATTCTGAAGGAGATCAACCCTGGGATTTCTTTGGAAGGAATGATGCTAAAGCTGAAACTCCAGTACTTTAGCCACCTCATGCGAAGAGCTGACTCATTGGAAAAGACTCTGATGCTGGGAGGGACTGGGGGCAGAAGGAGAAGGGGACGACAGAGGATGAGATGGCTGGATGGCATCACGGACTCGATGGACATAAGTCTGAGTGAACTCCAGGGGTTGGTGATGGACAGGGAGGCCTGGCGTGCTGCAATTCATGGGGTTGTAAAGAGTCGGGCATGACTGAGCGACTAAACTGAACTGAAGCTTTCAATAGAAACAGTTGTCCATGTTCCCACACAGACAAAACCCTAGCTTCCTTCTCCCTCAGCCCAGGTGGTAACACAATGACCTTTTCTCTTTTGGGTCAGAAAGATCAATGAACCTCACTTGGTTTCAAAGAGACTGTGGTACCACCAGGAGCTGCTAAGGCAGCTAAGGCAAATGAATCCCAATCAAGCCTGCTATATGTCTCCCCCTCTCTCCAGGGTTAACTTAGAAAAAGTAATGTTAAGTACTTTAAATACACTTAATGGACAGTGGAGGTTTTTTAAAATTACATTTAATTCATTTTTTAAAGGCAGTCCTGGGATATCTTGTTTGAGCTCCTTCAGGAAACCAGGAATTCATTTTCTCCTGTATTTTCTTTCCTTCCTCCCAAGGTAATATTACCAAGGCTGAGCTCACAAGCTTCAGTCCTTTAACCTAATGGATGGGTCGGTCACCTCATCTTTAGTCAATTACATATTAAACAGTTTATGACCTGGAAAATGCATACTAAATATCGCTGTCATCTAATCAGCATTTCTTTGTAAATAAATGGAATAAATAAACAGATAATAGAAAAATTTTTGAAGCTTCTAAACATATTTTCCTGGATCACAAAGAATAACTAAGTACTAGAGTTTCTCAAGTTATCTTTAGATAAGACATCTCTTACACATCCACTGATTTTTAAACGCAAGTTAAATCCATACTTTGATAATTCAGACAGCCTGCAAGAAATCCAACAGCAAGATCCCTCAAAACTTAAGATACTACTGAGAAAAATGGTGTGCAGTATTAGGATGCCATAGAAATAAGATTTTCCAAATGTTCTAAAAGACTAAATGCCCCTGAGTTTTTAAACCTTTCAGACTGAAAAGAACTATTAGACAGCTATTACCCAGTACCTTAAAGGAAATTTTCACTTATTTTCACTAAATAAACATGTTATATTACCTACTGGATGACAGCTAATAGCTATTTTCTACATGGCTAAAAATAATCTGCTGCATTTCACAGACATTTTTAAAATAAAAGAACTTTACCTACATCTTCAAGAACTATCTCAAACTACAAATTCATACTATTTATGTACATGTTATGTAATTTCTGCTTGGATACAGCCAAGATTCTGGGACCTTTGTGTAACAATTTGCTTTGGGCTTTTATTAGACATCAAAGTTTTCATGTTTACCAGTTTTCATCCTTAGTAAAGCAAGCTCTAATAAGCAAAAATGTGTCGGGGTATGTGCATTTTGAAGTGTTCAGACTCCTTCTACCCTCATTACCATGTTTTTAACTAATTTCAAAAGTACTAGGAAATAATTTCTCACTTATTCCTAGTGTTGTAGCTGGTCAGAGGTAGAAAGTAGGACAATTCCAACTTTTTGAAATATAACTATGTAGTCACATCTAGGCTAAGGTCATGGGCATGGAAATCTAGAACTCCTCTCCCTAAAACCAGAGGATAAATGAGAGCTCCTGGAGTCACTCACAGCTCTCTGGTGTGACCCAATCCATCCCAAATGATGGGACATGACTCTAGAGACCTCCATCTTGGAAATAATTGTCTCCAGCTCACCTTACGTTTCAGGAACAGGAAGGCAACCAGGTGGGCTACAGGACTGAAGCAGATTTCTTCCTTCAGGGCTAGAATCCTATTTAAGGTTGGCAAGGACCATCAGGTTCTTCATTAACATCTGAAATCAGGAGGGAGCAAGACTTGCCCCATCCCAGCATCTCAAAGCCTTTTACAAACAGGAATACCCTGAGGACAGAAGAACGCAGAGGAGTTCCCAGAGCCGCTGCAGAGATGCTGCCCTGCTGCGTGGGGGGTCGGGGAGAGATCCAGGGGAGAGGGTTTTATTGTTGACACCGTTTAGTTTGGGGTTTTGTTTGTTTTTAAGTATTTCAAAGCACCCACCATGGATGGGCTCATTAGGTCACCCTTAACAGTGACTTTTTGCCATTTCCGCAGTCGGGCCACGCCATGAAAAATTGCCTTAAAAACCTGACACACGCCAAGCAGCACCAGACAGAGACTGCACAGCCTCCCTGGACACTCACCTCGTCCTCCTCCTCGAGTTCCTCGGGCCCACAAAAGCGGCTCATTGAGCGGCTCAGCAAGGTGAGGAGACGAGCACCCATAGGCGTGCATCCATTTTCAGATAATACGTTAACTCGGAAAGGTCTGAGGCCCTGGCACCAAAGCCGGTGGGAAGCTCAGTGGCATTTCCCAAGGATGTCCAGCAGCCACCCAACACCCTGGTGTCAGATTCATGAGGCAGGAAGCAGAAGCCACCCTCTGCACAAACTGCAGGTATGCCCAGAGATATTTCAATGCAAAGGCAGTGAGATTAAGTGAGACTCCAAGGCTGCAGGGCCTACCATGAAACAGATGTGAAAAAGCTGTGAATACACCGAGATGAAAAATGCCTAATTTATCCAACACCCGTGGGTTCCATGCCTGCATTCGCCAAGCCGTGGGGTGCATACAGCCAGCCCTCACGCAGCTTCTACAATATCCAGACTCTGTGAGAAGCCCCCCAAGTAAGAATGGATCATGATTTAATTACCTCCAAAAAGAAAAAGTGACACTTTCTATCTTCAGTGAGCTCATCTGTTGTCCTTCTTCCAAAACAGTCATGAAATAATAGTCCTAATAATATCCATTTCCATTCAGACAAAACCTTAAGTCAAGAGTTGGTAGATCACACCCCACAGGCCAAATCTGGCCCACTGCCTGTTTTAGTTAAATAAAGTTTTACTGAAACAGAGCCAGGCCCACCCAATTACCTATTTCCTTTGGCTGCTTTCGCTCAGCAATGGCAGAGTTGAGCAGCTGTGACAGAGATACTCTCAAAGTCTGAACTATTTACCTTGCAGCCTTTACAGAAAAAGTCTCCCGTAACTGGCACAAAGCATTTAAACCTCTAGGATATACATGTCATTATCAGCAGGAAGCAGCCCTCACCTAAACAATGCTCTGGTGTGGACAGAGGGCTGGGGGCCCTGCTTCTTACCAGCTTTTGAGACCACATGACGCTGGCAGGCCGCAGTTCCTCTGTCTATACAATTAGGGCTGCGATATCAGCTTTACAAGGCTATTGTGAGGCTCAGACATGAAGGCATATATAAAAAGCCCCTAGAACCAGGCCTGGTTCTTCAACATGCTCCAGCCATACTAATGACCCACACCAGGGCTCCCGGAGTTAAGAATTTAGTGCTAAACGTGAATCACCAAGAGCAACTCACTTCTATGAGTCATGAAGACTTTCTCACCGTGATCTCAAAAGGATTACGGACTCAGAGCACTATAATCCAAGGAAAGGGTGCAACGCTCTTTGCTGAGTCACAGAAAGTTAAAGCCTCTGGATTCTGTTCTTATGCTTGAAGGAAAATACTGTGAATTATTTGAGGGTGGACTCCTTCAATACAAAATGGAAAGCCACCCTCTGGATTCAAGACTCAGCCAGCAGCCCAGGGTCTATCTTCAAACACTGCGTGTGTAACCTTATTAACAGGGGCCAAGTGGAAGAGGGGATACCCAGAGGGTGACCAAAGCATGCTGCGGGCCTGCCAGAGCGGCAAGGAGGCAGCATTTTAAAGGGCAGTGAAATCAAGCTTCTGTTGCTTCACGCTGTGGGGTATGACTCCAGCCGGAGCACACGGCGACGACAGGGAACCGGGGCCAGCTGGGTGCCCAACACGACCGCATCACAACCCCATCCCGGGAACCTCTCCTCAACCCTCTCTCCTGCCCTCCCATTTCCATTCCATCTGACGTTTGCAGACCAAAGCCACGCACGCACACACAGCCTTCAACCACCTGAGACTGCCTCCAAACACTAACATGACACAGGGCAACTGAGGCTACAAAACACATCTCATGAGGTGGGAGGGCAGAGTCTAGGTACCAGTTTTAGAGTTGGGGAAACTGAGGCTCAGAAATTCAGTATGACCTGGCAGCGAAATCACATCTAACAGACTTGTTCACCACTCCATATTCATCTCACGGCTGCCCAGTTCATTGCTTAGGACCTAGATTCAAACTCCAGCTTTTCCATCTACTAGCCTTTGACTTTGGGCATGTCAATTTACTTCTCTCTGCCTAAGTTCATTCCTCTGTGAAATGGAAATAACATTAATCTAGCACACAGGGTCACCATAAGGCCTAAGTGAATTAATATACATAGACTCCCCAGGACCGCGCTTGCCACTAAGTACAATTCCATTAAATGCTGGCCACTGTTATTTGCTGAATCGAATCTATCCGACTTAAACCCAAATCTTTGGACTACTTCTGCCTTCTCATTCACAAATCACTCCCCAAACATGCCTATGGCAACTTTAAAAATTATGATCCAAGGGGACTTGCCTGGAGGTCCAGTGGTTAGGACATCACCTCTCAAAAGCAGGGGCTGTGGGTTCAATCCCTGGTTGCGGAGCTACGATCCCACATGCTTTGCGGCCAAAAAACCAAAATATAAACCAGTAGCAATATCTGTAATAAATTCAATAAAGACTTTAAAATGGTTCCCATAAAAAACTTTTTAAAAAATTAAAAATATAACATTATGAATTAAGAAAGGCCAACTCTCAGGTGGTATAAAAGCACCAGGCAACAGGAGCCTTTTTCCAAAGGACATCTGGCTTAAGCTAGTAATATGCCACAAAGCAAACTGATAGCAGCCATCGGTCACGCATGTAAGTCTAAAACGAGAACTTGAGCATGGCACGCCCGCTTGAAGAGCATTTGCCACACATGCATGTAGCACGCTCACAGAAGCAATACCGAACGGCTCTGCCTGCTTTGAGCTACTAAACAAGGTCCGCGCTGGCATTTTTCGGCCAGACATGCCTACAGTTGGGAACACGTCACATTAAAAGTATGTCTCTAGGGTTCTGCCCTCTAAATAAAGGCCCCTGATGATTCCTGACTGCAGAAGGGCTCATTTCTGAAACCACAGGCCAGATAAAGAACAATGTGAAAACCTTCAGAAGCAAAGCAGTCATTTTCAGCTGTTCTGGGACCCAAGTCCCCACTGGGTGGCACAGTCTCCACCGAAAGCCAGCAGGAAAAACCCCTCACTCAGGAAGAACTTGTAACATCACCGAGGAGCACGGGGACAGGAAAATCACTGGGCTTGGGTCACCCTGATCCCCAGATAGGGGACCAGTGATACCCTATTTCTGGGTTTCAGCTTTCTCGTCTCCAAGCTGCTGCACGTGCCATCCTAGAAGGATAGCTTCTTTTGTGCTTATCTCCCAGACTCTCCTTCCTCCTCGGGGACAGAGGGTGGGCCCTGCCTTATCCGTCAGGGGGAGCCCCATGCAGTTTCCTTTTCCCTGAAGAATCTTCACTCCTCAACTTCAAAACTCATCTAACCGCCAACTGCCTCTGAAACCCTTTCCTGCATATTCCACCCATTTCAACCACCCCTGGGGGTTTCTTCCCATCTTCCCTCCCTTTCTGTTTACCCAGTCATAAACTCTTTAATAACTGGATGAGACCCAGAGAATACCCATTCTAATTTCCTACCCACATTTTCAAATTTCTAGTGACCACATTAACATAAAAAGAGATGGGAAAAAAATAACTTTAATATATTTTATATAACCTAATATATCTACAATATTGTCATTTCACAATGAAACCAACATGCAAATTATTAAAGAGCTATTTTAATTCTTTTTATTTCCCATAAAAAGTCTTTGAAATCCAATGTGTGATTTCCACTGGAAAGTACATCTCAATTGAGAGTAGTCACATTTCCAAGTGCTCAGCAGTCAGACGTGGCCAGTGGCTCTAAAAAGGGACAAGGCAGTTCTACATCATGGTCTGCTGGCATTCCTACAAGCGCAAGGGCTTCCCTGGAGGCTCAGATAGTAAAGAATCCACCTGCCATGTGGGAGACCTGGGTTCGATCCCTGGGTTGGGAAGATCCCTGGAGAAAGGCACAGGAACCCACCCAAGTATTCTTGCCTGGAGAATCCCATGGACAGAGGAGCCCGGCGGACTGTAGTCCACGGGGTCGCAAAGAGTCAGACATTACTGAAGCGACCTAACACTCAGGCACATCTGTAGTCTATACAAAATTTAAGACCAAAACTGTTTTAGAAGGCAGCACAGCTCTGCCTCCTCCGAATAAGCCCTAAATTTCTGAGATGTAGGAAATTCAAGTTTCACCAATTCAGTTCAATGTTTCCCTTCCCGCCCTTAACTGGAATATGAGGACTAGCATAAAGGAAAAAAAAAAAAAAAAAGATAATCACACGCACAACAAGCATTCCTCTTAAAAGTACAAAACAAGCAGTATTTCTCTTGTCTAGGGGCCTTTAAGACACACCTAGTTCCTCCTTCCATCTCCAATGGATACAGTGAGACAGTGAACCTTTGTATCTTTCAAAAATGGACAGGAAACTATAATAACTGTCATCAAAAGTGCTTCCAAACATCAATCCCCTGGGTTCTTCTGCTTTAATGAATAACCACTGAAAACATCCTGAAGTTCTGCCCTCGTGGGAAATACCTGTGAGGAGTTAACCTCTGCAGCCTCATTCACACCACAGCTTGGGCACAGTGAACTCTCTGCCTCACCTGGACCACCTGTATTCCAAGCTGTCTGTCCCTTTGGGGGCAACATTCAAAAGGGAGTGACTGGGGACTTCCCGTACAGTCCAGTCATTAGGACTCTGTGCTTCCCCTGCAGGAGACACGGGTGCGGTTCCTAGTCGGAGAGCTAAGATCCTGCAAGCCACGTGGCACAGCAAAAGAAGTGACTGATTTAAAGCTAAGACATATTCAGTTCTGTGCCCAGACACATGGGGGCTGGCCTTTATTTGGAATGCCCAGATGGGGCACAAGCACAGGGCAGATGTGAGTGGGGGAGGAGATGGGTAGGGACTCAGAAAGGTGGACCTGACGGGAAGTCCAGACCGGTTCCCCATGCCAACAAGGGGGTAAAAACTGGGGCTGGGGCGTCCAACACAGCAGTCCTCTGTGCAGTGACAACTGACAGAAAGGCTTTGGCTCAAAGTTATGCCAAGTATACTGTGTGGCTTAGTCCGCCATCTTGAAACAAAATGGCCAGCTAATAACTTTCCACAAGCTTTGTCTTTTATAAGTTTTTATTCATTATAACTATGTAGGTAGAACATCAGGGAAGAGAGATATGTGCTTTTTAAAAAAGTTTTATTGGAGTACAGTTGATTTCTAATGTGTTAATTTCGGGTGTGATTCAGCAAAGTGATTCTGTTATATATATATACATATGTTCACTCGTTTTCAAATTCTTTGCCCATCTAGATTATTACAGAATACTGAATAGAGTTCCCTGTGCTATACGCTAGGTCCTTGTTGACTGTCTATTATATATACATTAATGTGTGGATGCTAATCCCAAACTCCCAATTTATTCCCCATCCCAACCACATCTCCCGTTTGGTAAACATAGGTTTATTTTCAAAATCTGTGAGTCTGTAAATAAGTTCATTTGTATCCATTTTTAAAATTAGATTCCAAATATGAGTAATATATATGACATTTGTCTTTCTTTGTCTGACTTACTTTACTTGGTATGATAATCTTTAGGTCTACCCACAATACATGCTATCTTTAAAAAAGTACAGAACAGGCCTTCATAACATTACTATGCATAAAATTCTCCTTTTCCTCCTAGGACTCACAACACGTATGAGTTTCTGTGACAATGATGGGGAAATTCTACAGTCCACAGAACCACTAGAAGAGTTGCTAAATTGTGTCTGACTCTCCATAACCCCATGGACTGCAGCACGCCAGGCTTCCCTGTCCTTCCCTATCTCCCTCAGTTTGCTCAAACTCACGTCCATTGAGTCAGAGATGCCATCCAACCATTTCATCCTCTGCCGCCCCCTTCTCTTACCCTCAATCTTTCCCAGCATCAGAGTCTATTCCAATGAGTAGGCTCTTCACTACCCTGGAAGAATGGTGAAAACTTAAAAAAAATCTTAACTGATTCCCTCAGTGCCCATTGGGAGGCAGATGGAGGCTTTGGTTACCAAAAAAAAAAAAAAAAGTCCTCTTTCCTATCACAGATTCAGGCAAAGCAGCCATGTCTCAGGTTATTTACATTCCAAAGTTCCCAGTGCTGGGCGGATGCTTCTGGAAATATCTTACCACTCCCCCACGAGGGTAATGAGGTATATCACATCACTAACTGGCCAGCTAATAGCAGGCTCAACTCCAAAGAAAGAAAGGACTGGCCTGAGGCATTCCTGAGGACAGTTGCCAACAAAATCCTGAGGAAAAGAATCTTGGCCAGATGAATTATTAACCTATTTTTAAGCATTTGACCCTCTTCTCCCATCCAGTCTTCATTTAAAAGAAATGCATCGTTAGCAAAGATTCACTGTCTTGTGAAGCATAACAGAAGCAAAAGTTCCCACCTAGCCCTCCGTCTCTGCCATTTTCCATGGTGATAACAGCGTCTGTAAATGCAAGGCACATTTATAAATTATAGAGCAGAGATCAGGAGAAAAGGATAAATCAAAAGTATGACGAGTTTTAAGAAAAGCAAGAGTTTTCTTAAGTATAAACATTCAAAGGTTCACACTAAACCACATGAAGCATATTCCTATGCCAACAGCACCAAGAACCTTAACCCTAAACCCAGCTTGGTCACTACTAACAAGGTAACTGTAACCAGCTGGGAATCTACCTAGGTCTCAGATGCTGTCCTAACAGAGAGAGAGGTCATAATTCATACAATTACTCTGCGAGGAGAAACATGCAAACCACCTATTCGCAAAGCTGACGACTAATACGAACAGCCTTTACAGTTTACTTAACCTCTCATCAAAGAAGAAGCATCTTCT
The DNA here is from genome assembly GCA_006410675.1 of Oreotragus oreotragus. NCBI lineage: Eukaryota > Metazoa > Chordata > Mammalia > Artiodactyla > Bovidae > Oreotragus > Oreotragus oreotragus. The sequence goes on along the minus strand of SJYX01015781.1, from coordinate 190,456 downwards.
GCTCATTCTAGGAAAGAACAAGCTGAGGCTCAAATAACAGGCACAACTCATTTTACTGTGCTTTCCTATAGTGCACTTCAAGATATTGCTTTATACACACACACACACACACACACACACACACACTCTGAAGGTTTATAGCAATTTTGCATTAAGTCTATTATTTTTTGAGCAAGGTGCCATTTTTCCAACAAAAATTGCTCACTTTGTGCCTCTATCTCCTATTTTGGTAATTCTCACAGTATTTCAAACTTCTTCATTATTATATTTGATAGGGTGATCTGTGATCCATGATCTTTGATGTTACTATTGCAAAAAGATGAATCAAGGATGATCAGAGATGAATTCCACATCTGCCATAAAAATTATTTTTCTGCCTGTTCAGAACGGCTACTTCTGACATTGTTGGTGTTATTTAGTAGCTAAGTCGTGTCTGACTCTTTTGCAACCCTATGAACTGTAGCCTGCCAGGCTCCTCTGTCCATGGGATTTCCCAGGCCATTTCCTTCTCCAGGGGATCTTCTTGATCCAGGGATCAAACCCATGTCTCCTGCATTGGTGGGCAGATTCTTTACCACTGAGCCACTAGGGAAGCCCACTTCTGACATTAGGGCAACTTTAAATAAATAATAGCCAAATGGTATCAATTACCACACTGACTTAAAGCTCAGATTCTGTATAGCTAACAGTAGTCATTTATTAAAATTTCCCCATTAGTCTTAATCCATTTCAGTAACTTGAATCTCAGGAATGATCATAGATATGGCAGGCCTTTATTTGATAATATCAGGAAAGTTTCCCTTTAAATAAAGCAAAATACTTGGATCACAACACATGGATCACCACTCTAGGCTTATTCCAGAAAAGCTACCTAAAAATCACACGGAGCTACTCAGCTCATTTCTCAGGAGATTAAGGCTGAGAATTATGATTTGACTTCAGAAAAAAACAGCCAACACAGTTAAATCATACTGTTCCCACTGATTAAATTACGAAGTCCACAGAAATCCTTGGGAGGAAAGAGACCAAGCACAATTGTCACAGGATCCAAAGAGATCAGATAAAAGTAGCTGGTCATCACCTAGAGCCTCACCCTAAGCACACTGATGAGACCACACCAGAACCATTCTCCTCCCACCTTGGTGCCCTCCCTGCCCTGTTACAGATGCCCCTCCCAGCCTCAGATCCCATTTCCCCTGGGGCTCGTTTCCCAGGAGTATGTCCATCTAGACCAAGTCCCTGAAGGAGACTCACACATCTTCTAATCAGCAGCACCAAGCACCGTGCTTGGCACACTGCTCGCACTCAAATGCCTGCTGATGGATGGCAGGTGGGTAGGTGGATGAGTAGAGAACCCACTCAATCTAGCCTGAAAAATTAACGAAATGTTCAGAACAAACAGGGTGAACTAAGAGTACCTTGAAGACATTAGAGAAAGGAATGGGTATTTATATAAGAAACGGTTGAATCAACTGCAAGCAGTGAGAGCTGTCCTCAACATAGACATAAAGGAGAGTCCAAACAAAAATCACTATACGTAAGTAGAAATAAATTCACATATACACCACCAGCAGGAATAACGCCTCCTCCTGACTGTTAAAACCAGACCTTGTGACCATTTCCCAAGGGACTGAAACAACAAAAGCCACAGAAAATTAGAGACGGTCTCTATTTCCACAGACTCAAAGTCTCTGTCTGCCTCGCTGTTCCCTCTCAAATGTGGCAGGCGGGACGGCCACTCTAACCAGGCAGACCTCAAAAGCACACAGCTGTCCCGATGCCATCTTGCACTTCACGACAGTCTACCCATAGACATTTTCAGAACTCTGAAAAACGCTACTCTTCTCTGGGCTCAGCTATGGGGGATGAAAAGGCACCAGGCAGCCCTGAGTTGGGTTTCAAAAAAGCACAACCATTTGAGTGATTTAGAGTAGGTTGGGCCAATGGAAACATGAGCCTCAAACAGGAGCATTTAAACCCAAAAAGCCAACAGCGGAGGGGAGGGGGCAAGGAACGAACGCACAAGTTTATAATTAGAAGGCATATTTTGGTATTTAGAAAGAAGCACACACACACATATCCTTGAACGGGGGAGGCAAGATCAAGGCAATAAATCAGCAAATCCCCCACAACAGCAGGGATCACTGCCCTGCTCCTCTAAAAGAAAGGCATTTCCTGGGTCAGAGCTTAACCGGCTCCCACACGCCTGGACTGAGATGCCTCCCGCTACTGGCCAAAGTTGAGGCCAAGCCTTCAGACGGGGATCCACACAGTCCTTGGGACGCACACTTCTGTGAGACAAGTTGTCAGTGCATATGGCACCAGTGGCCCTGAAATTCTGAACACATTCAGAACCTCGTGCCAGTTCAGCCCTGGAAGCCGCCACATTCTTCCATGCCTCCCTTCCTCCTGGGCCCACCCCCTCCCCCCAGAAATCCTGGGTCTCGCCCCTGGGAAGGGGCTTCCTTCAGAGTCCCCTCCCCAGGGGGGTAAAGGGAAGAGGGATCAACACCCTAGAGGCATCGCTGAACTCATGCACACACAACTAATTTGGATCACAGTCTAGCCTCTGAGAAGTTTCACCTCAGCCCTGAGGCCATTTTCAATCTACAGAGAAAATGGGAGACTAGGAGGCACCCCGTCTGTGAACAGGAAAAACCAGAGCCAGCCACCAAGCAAGATGCCAGAGGGCAGGAGGATGAGCTTGGTCATTAGAACGCTCATCACTCAGAACCTTCACCCTCCGAGGAAAAAGAGTTCCTGTAAGGAAAACTCACCAACCCACCTAGACTGCTTTTTCCAAAACCAAGGGGGAACAGTGCAAAGTAAAAAGGCGGGGATGCTATCACCCATAAAACCTACCACCAAAAACAACTCGAAAATTAGACGTGTCAGTTTATTTCCCCCAGGTTTTTTTCTTGTTGTTGTTCTCTAAACAGATGGATATTTGCAAACAGTTCCTGCCTGCACAAGCTGGTTATTACAGTATCTAGACAAAGGGCAAGCTTCATGATGCCCAGTTCTCACCAAAGCGCTCGTTCTTAGAAACAGAAGCCACGATTGTCTCAGGCTAGTTCAAAAAGAACCATGCAGTTGGGAATATGCATGTGACCGTCACACAGGAAATGGTTAGGTAGTGGGATCCTAGCAAAGCCACTGAGGCAGGCATCGCTGAGCGAGAATACAAACCAGAGCCTCTCCCAGCCAGGTGCAAGCCTTCNCACCAAAACTTAGTTTTCAAAGTGTGAATTGAGATGTGTCTGATTATCTTTCCCTAGATTGGCAGTATTTTGAAGAGTGATATTATCTCAGATATTCTTAGAGCCACCAGTGTCCAAAGAAGTGCTTTGCTTGAATACAGCAGACCCAAAGTAAATTGTTTTGTTTGGTTGCTTGGCTGTTTTGAAATAAAATAAATCCTTTTTTTTAAAGTTAAATTTTACCGTTGTTTAAAAATCATTAGCAATGTGAACTGTAGCATCAATAAAATTCTTAGAGACAAAAAACTGTAGAATGTTCTTCCTGTTTTATTTTTTACTTCCCATCATTTTGTCATTAACTCATAGACTATGAGGAAACATCAGAGGAAATACGGCATGGACTATGTTGTTCATTAGGAAACCCACAAGAGCCTTCTCATGAACTATTAATAACAATCCGGTTTGATTATGAGGCAATTTTAGCAATTATGGAGAGAACGTGAAGACTAGGAGGAAGTCCCTCACAGAGCCTTTAGCATCAGTCTTTTTTGAAATCTTGAGTTATAGACAAGTCCCACGGGCATCTAAGGCAAGCCTGGGGAAAATACAATTATTTTAACTAGTAATAATTAAATTAGCAAGAGTGTAGGCATTTACTTTTGTCAAATCTTGTTCAGACTTTAGAGGCTTTGCAAGAGATTTAAATATATGAAAGGATCTTTCTTATCTGTTTGTAATCTGAAATTAGTTGGTTATTTAAAAAACAGTTGAAGTTGGGAATCATAAATGTAATATATGTGATTCTTGAACAATCAGCATAATGGGAGCCTAGTTATTTGTTTATAAATGATCAAATCTACATCACAAGTTTAAAACATAAATACATTGCCTCATATGTTTTAGCCTTTAAAAAGAGGAGGTATAAACAATGAAGTGTCTCACAGTAAGTACAGGAATAAATACATAGAAACATGGGAAGGGGAAGGGTTTGTCAAACCTGTAACCATTTGGTTTTACTTCAGCCATATTTTAACTCTAGATATTCCCTGAGAAAATTATTTAAAGCAGGAGTCAGCCTATTTTTTTCTACAAAGAGCCAGATAGTAGATAAAGGTTTTGCAGGCTCCTACGGTCTTTACAACAGCTATTTAACTCTGCCATTGCAGGGGGGAAACAGCCACGGATTACTCATAAATGAATGGGCCTGCCTGTATTCAATGAAACAGTATTTACAAAAGCAGCTAGTGGGCTTGATTTAAAACATTGACACTGCTGCACATCAGGTTATCTGTGGGAGGTGACTGAATTTCTGAGTAGCCATCTCTAGCTTTGCAAGCTCAGAACAGGAACAGCAGTGCCCTTCTTCGGAGAAATGCTCACCCCACACTCCCACTGCGATGATGTCAGAGTTTATGCCTGCACGTTCCCCTTTGACTGAGGGTCTCCCTTGGCTGATTCAACTCTTCCTCCTTCAAAGGATACATTTGTCGTTGGCCCATGCTAATGTGAATTGTCCTTCTGTGTCTCGGTCCTGGGAGGGTCTTGAAATGAGTACAAATGCGTAGGCACCTTGCTGCTGAAGATGAGACTAGCAGGAAAGAGGGGCAGCTGCCTTTGGCTTTACTGATGCCCCAAGCTGAAGACCCCACGTCTTGCTCAGCTGAGGCCTTCCTGAGCTTGCACAGATGGACATGATTGTTGAAGAGCAGTCATCTTCCCCTTATAAAATCCCCCCGAAATGGGATCTCTCCAGCTAATGCCACTCTGGGGGGAGATATTTGGCATGGTCACCCTTGATCCAGCCCACAGGTTGTAAACTTGATCACTTCTCCATGCTGTGCTGGAATTTACTCCCACTTGGCTATTCTCCAAGTGTTGTAAACATCCTAATCCCTCCGGGAAGCTTTTGTGAAAAATATTTTGTTTCTCAAAGAAGTCACTGGTCCCCTTTCACAATCCTGAGCAGCATGGTCTTTGGGGAAACTTTAGCAGAAATGAGCAGGCGACACCCAGATGGGCCTGTTTCTTCTTGTTGCTTGAACCACTGGCCGCTCTTGGCACTATGAGAGCCCTCCTCATGCTCTCATGTGGCTGGTGGATTTTCTGGTTAATGTGAAGCTTTGAACAGTCCGAATCCCTCCATGATTTTGGAGGATTGTTTGGACTGTGTTATGGCGACAGGGTGGGCCCCCAAAGAGGATGTTCTTGGTCAGCATTCACTGATTCCTAAAGGCACACAGCTCAGCCTGCTACATGTTTACTGAAACACCCCTGTGGTTTGTCAAACTGCAGTTAAGTTGATGTTGACTATTTTCCCAGGCACTCCCACTAAAAACAAAAACTGGGCTGATGGCTCAGAAACAAGTGATTCATGTGCATCCAACATGAAGGAAACTAAAGGCAAGTCAAAATGAAAGCTGGAAAGAGCTCTAATTATTTGTAAGCCCTAGTGTATGATTATTAAACTTGTTCGTATTAATGAGATCTGTCAGTCCTGACTGAATTTGTGGTTTTATAAAAAAGGGATTATATATCGACCTCATTGAAGCCGAATATGAATTGTGCCATATAATAACAAATAATGATTTATGAGGGAATTTCCAAGTATGAATACTAAGAATACGACTCCCATTATTACAAACTCAGGCAGGTATTGTCCCCATTTTATGATGAGAAAAACTGAGGCTTAGAGAGGTCAGATAACAAGCCCTCAGTCAAANTGTGCCATATAATAACAAATAATGATTTATGAGGGAATTTCCAAGTATGAATACTAAGAATACGACTCCCATTATTACAAACTCAGGCAGGTATTGTCCCCATTTTATGATGAGAAAAACTGAGGCTTAGAGAGGTCAGATAACAAGCCCTCAGTCAAACCAGCAACAAATAATGGAGTCAGGACCAAAATCTGTGGAAGTACCACACATAGCACCAAACACCTGAAGGGGACTGAAGAATCATGAATTTACTGGTTTTTTTTTTTTTAGTGGGGGCCAGGTTTATGTTTTCTTGGACTAATGGAGTTTGCACCCTTGTTGAATATATTTGCAAATATATAATGCACAATTTCTCTGAAAACCCTAAATTAATGTTTTATCCTCCAAAACAGTGGATCTCAGCCAGGAGCAATTATTTTGAATTCCCATCCCTTTACCCACGAACTGAACTGAACTACCCACGAATATATAGAAATGCCTGGAGACATTTTTGGTCCTCACAGCTGGGTGGGAGCTGCTATTGGCATCAATACAGAGGCCGCAATTGCTGCTAAAATCCCATAGTGTACAAGATAGTCCTTCTCTCAACAAAGTATTAACCTTCCAAAATGTCAATAGTGCCAGGTTTACGAAACTCTATTTTAGGGTGCTCTGGAAATTAATAGATTCTTGGAAAGATCAAGAACTTGGATAAGCAGAGCTAAACAGCTCATATCCATAGAGAATTCTATCTCTAGCAGTTTTCACATATCAGCCCCTTTAGCACGTCTCCAGCAAGACTGGTCTGTGATGTCACTGAATATTATAAAGAAGCCAAACTGATATCAAAATGGAGCTCCAGTGTTTCAGAGAAGATGACTTTGGCAGCCATGTTCCTTGTTTCCTGTTCTTTGGCAGCCATGTTTTAAAATCTTTTTTCATTCTTATGCTGAACATTTTTTCCAAAAAATGGCAATGTCTGAAACTGTGGCTCTTCTTTTGAAATACAGCATATGCTTGTTTAAGCGGCCCATGTAGCCAGAGTTCCAACATGGGGCTTTTCACATTTGTTTCTCATCACTTTTGACAATTAGCCTCCCTTATTTCAATAAACACCTCACTCTTAAAGAGGAGTTCTTGAGTACCATTTATCTTTTCCTGGGTGGAGTTAAGATTTCCCATGAACAATCATGTCACATTTTTCTTTGCAAAATGTTTTTCCAAGTGTTTAACTCTGTGGGCAAACCTACAGGGTAGACAAAAAAGGATATCTTGAGAACTCAGAGTCTTCTCTAAGCTCCTGATGCTAATTCTTTAGTTTCCACATTAAGGAAACTACCCCCCACCCCCTCCGACTCCGCCTCTGAAAGAAGTCAGGACTTAACATTAAGGATATAGTTTCACGTCAATACAGGCAAATAACATTCTTGTTGGCAACTATCCAGGATATTTTAACCTAACATATATGTCTCTGAGTTCAATAACCTTTTACTATATCAACTTCAGAATTTGAAGAAAAACTAATAGAAAGTTAAAATAATTAAGTTATAAACCTGTTGTTGCTGCTGCTGCTGCTAAATCGCTTCAGTCGTCTGCGACTCTGTGCGACCCCACAGACGGCAGCCCACCAGGCTCCGCCATCCCTGGGATTCTCTAGGCAAGAATATTGGAGTGAGTTGCCATTGCCTTCTCTATAAACCTGTTAGAAACACATAAATATTGATTGATACACTGTTACTTTTATAGGACCCATCAATTTAATTAAATAACATCATTTCTAACTCCTGAAAAAGTTTGAAAATGGCTGATTTTTTTTATTGAGTTTTAAAATTGGGTTCTAAAAGTCATATCTAGGATTACTCTTCGGTTATGAAAAAAAATTGAGGGGCACTTCTACATTGGTGTTTGAGAGACTATTTTTAAGGCAGGAGATTGGCTTCCAAGAGACATTTAAAGTGCCAAAGACAAGCATAAAAAAGATGAAACCATAGTCTCCCCACTTCATCTTAACTTCATCTAAACCAGACAAAACCATGAAATTGAGTTTTCCTCCTTCCTAGTTCTTTACTGTCACATAATAAAGTCATCGTTTGTGTCTATATTCCTTTTTAAGAGGAAAAAAAATCCAAAATTTACAAAAAAAATTGGAATTGATCTCATTATGAATGGGCATACAGAGCCATACTAGGGAAGTATTGCCCCCAGAGTTTGGCCGTGACAGTATCAGCTGAAGGAAATGCGCTTTAGCTTATAAACATAGAATGCTGCTTTAGACTGAGCAGTAATTGTTTTTTTGCCCCACTTCTCTGACAGCTGAGAAACAGAGTTCCTGCATTTGCTAAACCAAAATTGTGTGTGTGTGTGTGTGTCAATAAAATGCATAATCAATTACGTGGTATATAGACATATAGGCAAACTCGTAGACAACAGGTATAATATGTACCAGGGTTGGACATACCACTTGTTTTCCAAGGAATTTCTCAGTTGGAAACTTAAGTGTCTCAGTCTGCCTTGTAAAGCTTCTTCCTCCTCTTCTTCCACTTCTTCCCCTCAATTTCCTCCTCCTCCTCTTTGCTCGACTGCAATCCAAAAGAGAAGATTTAAGGATAGTCGTTTACCTCCATCAGAGTGTGAATTTTACGAAGAGCTATTTTATAGTCTGGATTTCTTGGTTTGTGATTTTATTGGCTTGCCTAGCAGGCTGCTTTTCCCAGGAGAAATTAAGTCTTCAGACTTCTGGTTGGCAAAGTCTTTGAGTCTCTCTGCTGTGCTCCCCTTGGGGGATGGAAGTGTCTCAGGTTGGTCTACAGTGACTTTGCTCACTGAGCAGTGTTCCATGGGAAAATGCCAATTGGCAGCCAGGCATGAGTGGTCTGGACAATTAGCAGGCTTCTGTTCAGTTGTTGGTCTTATTGACTACAGAGCAAGCATGTCACTTAGAGGAGAGAGGAATTTGGGCATGTGAAGGAACTGGACAGGATCCAGTGGCAAAGGACTGGTCCTACCCCAATCTCCATAAGCCCTCCAAATATACCAAATACATAAGACTCTGAATCAAAACAAACAGAGAGCTTGCTGTGCATGCAAATTCAAGACAAGAATGGTAGTACTTCTATTCCAAATAGATTTTGTCTGTAAGCCCCTTTTGATGTAGGAGTGCTAAAACTGTCCATGTCAATAACTTGGTAGGGACTATTCCTAGATTTTAAAAAGTGAGTTATGGTTGGTGTTAAGCTCACTTGCTGATATTTCTGTAGCAATGTTGAGCCTCCTTGGATTATATAGCTCTTGAGCAAAAAAGTTTACAAAAGTTTCTGGGATTATAAGGAGTTGAGCAAACACTGATTAGAGGCATCTTGGATAACCAAAAGACACATTTAGGATTAAACTAGATTATTAACAGATGGTTGGGAAACATCTAGAAAAAGAAGCCATGATAGCTTAGAAATTCCACAGATTCACTGAAAACAAATCGCACCAAAGAAATACCACTTCCTATTTAAATCAGCTTTGTTGAGTGGTTGATAAGAAAAATATTAAAGGTACAATGTTTCATTTTAGTAGGACATTTGATAGAGTCTCAGTAGAGGAGATTGTTTTGTAATGAAACAATCATTGGATTTGGAGTCAGAAAACTGACCTGACTCCCACTTATCAGTTCCGTGAACTTTCATAAGTATGTGGCTGTCCTGAAGCTAGGTTTCTTCATCTCTCAAATTGGCGTATTTACTTATGTATTTCAGTCTCTTTCCAAAATTACTGAATGCTTGAGAGCAAGGTTAATAACTGTGGGTTGGATGAAGCTCTACTTAGACGATGAACTCACAGTGAGATAAAGAACCAGATTCATCAGTTATACCTCAATTATAAAAAAAAAAATTTTTTTTAATCATTAGGAAAGAGAACTAGGTTTAAAGGCTATTGGTCAGTGGATCAATATTGGCTTTATATAAGGATCTTATTGAGGGTCCCACACAACTCTAATTTTTGTCTTGTTCAATGTATTATTGAAACATTTTGTAGAAATATAGAATTGATTATTAAAGTATACATAAATATGGGAGGATAGCTTCCAATTATAGAAACAAATATCAAAATATTTTTTACCTGCCAAGCTGAGCTAAAACACAATGCCAGGTTTATTACACATAGACACATTATGCATAGATATATTTTTATTTATTTATTTTTTAAATTTAAATTTATTTATTTTAATTGGAGGCTAATTACTTTGCAATATTGTATTGGTTGGGAACTGACTACAATAGGAAATCAAGAAAAAAGCAGTAAGGAATTAAATTGAAAATAAGACAAACAGCAAAAAAATTCAGATGATTTCCTCCATTTGTGCAAAAATTTCACCTTATATCAATTATACAAATATTTACTGAATTTTCCCAGTCCCTGCCTTTATGGAACTCATACTGAGCTAGGATTTGATACTATGATTTGATGCATGTTGTGATAAAGGTATGTAAAAGGGACTGTTGGAGCTGAGAAAGTGACATGAGTGAGGCATTTTACATGTGGTGTGCGTATGTATGTTTAGGTGTGAGTGTACCTGTATGAGTCAGGGGAAGCTCAGCAGGTTGTGCTGAGCTGGATTCTGAGGAATTGAAGTTACCTAGTTGGACAATATAGGGAAGAGCATCCTGTATTAAGGAGATCATGGCATGGAAATGCATGGCATTGTTTAGGAGTATTAAAAGTTTTATATGATCAAAGTTTGGATTTGTGTATGAGCCAAGTTATGAATGGCTTTTTTTTCAGTCATATATATATTCTTTTTCATATTCCTTTCTGGTATGGATATTGAGTATAGTTCCCTATGCTAGACAATAGGACCTTGTTGTTTATTTTATATATAGAAGTTGTATTTGTTAATCCCAAACTCCTAATTTATCCCTTTTCCATCCTCTCTTCCCTTTGTTAACTATACATTTATTTTCTGTGCCTGTGAGTCTATTTCTGTTTGTAAATAAGTTCATTTGCATCATATTTTAGATTCCATATATATACATTATTCTATGGCATTTTTCTTTTTCTGTCTGACTTCACTTAGTATGATAATCTCCATGTTGCTATAATGACATTATTTTATTCTTTTTTATGGCTAAGTAGTATTCCATTGTATCCAATCTTCTTTTTCCATTCATTCATCATGGACATTTAGGTTGCTTCCATGGTTTGGCTATTGTAAATAGTGCTGTAATGAGCATTGGTGTGCATGTATATTTTCAAATTATGATTTTCTCTAGATATATGCCCAGGAGTGGGATTGTTGGATCATATGGCAACTCTATTTTTAGTTTTTTAGGGAAACTCCACACTGTTTTTCATAGTGGATGCACCAATTTATATTTTAATATACTAAATTATTTGAACTTAATCTTACAGGTGGTGGGGAAAGCCTCACTGATTGGTGATCACTTGGTGGCATCACTGGATTTGCGTTTAAGAAAGCAACTTTAAGGACTCAGTGCTGCATGGACAAGTCAGAAGAAGCTGGAAGCAGGGAAATATTTTAAGCAATAGGTTAGTATGAGCTTTGGTTGCAAAGGATAGAAATCTAAATCGATCTGGTTTGAGCAAAATAGAAAGTTGATTGGATCCTATAACCACGTGTAGATGTAAAGTAGGCTTTAAAAATGACTCTGTAAGAATCAGTGACCTGAGCACCGTTTGGATTTTCTTTTTCTATCTCTTGTCTTTAGTCCTTCCTATGTCAGCTTCCTTCCCTCATGTGAAATTCTTTATTAGGCTTGATTTGTGACTACAAGCAGCTTTCTTCAGGGAGTTTCAGTAATCTTGTATAAAGGCAAAGTTAGCTAGTTGGGTCATGTGCTCATCTATGGACAAATCACTAAGGCATGTGATGGGATATTTTGACAGGCTTAGAGCTTACCTGCCTATCTAATGCCTACTTCTTATTGAAAACAGAACCCTGAGTTTGTTTTGGGATGTAATGTGTCCAGCACTGTGCAATTTATCATGATTAGTTTAAGCCAAGCATTACAATATTATTCTATATTTTATTCAATTTTTATGTTTGCATTTGTGTATTTTGCAACTGAAGATATCCTTGAAACCGACTTCATTCCAATGAGATTTCCAGGAAAGTATGCTGCATAAGTTTCTGAAAATCCATTTACTTTATTGATTAAAATGATTGGAATAAACTGGGGCCCTCTTTCCTCCTCCTGCTTTTTTTTTTGCTTGACCTTAGAATACATATATAATTTGAGTTGCAGGAGCCAACTGGTGACCATGAGTTAACATGCATGTGGGAAATGCCAAGAGAATTACAAAGGCATAGACCCAAGATTTTTGAGCCATTAAAACGAATGTGAGCAACTTCCTACCTCCAGCGTTATTATTAGGTCAGAAAAACAAATCCTTGTTTGCTTAAGCTACTGTTAAACAGTTTTAATTACTTGCAACCAATTACCTTTTAAGTGTTATAGTACTTTTAGTCAAATACTTTGGCCATGGAGTAAGGTCAAGCGAGAAATTGACAGCTACTATTCAGAACACACATCTAATAGGATGAGGGAGAACTAGTTCCCCCTGAAGACAAGAGTGTGTAAAGGATAGAAACTGTCTCTGTAGGGATCATTTTAAGTGTGAGAATGAGTGACAGGGTGAGCATGTCTCAAATATTCAAAGACATATGTACGGAAGAGGAATTAGACTGATTTATAATCTTGGTGTCATTTTTATCTCAGAGTAAGGCAGAAACATAAGGAGACCCTAAAATTTGGAGGTAGGATGTTTATAACTGAATAACTGCCAGGAAACGTTTAGAGGTGAGTTTATCCTTAATTTTGTGGGATGTGGAGCTATGTTCTCTTGGGTACAGTGAAAAGAGCTTATAGCCTATATTTTATCACTGCCTTTTTGTTGCTTAGTGGCTCAGTCATGTCTGACTCTTTTGTGACCCTATGGACTGTAGCCCACCAGTCTCCTCGGTCCATGGAATTTCCCAGGCAAGAATATTGGAGTGAGTTGCCATTTCCTTCTCTAGGAGATCTTCCCAACACAGGGACCGAGCTCGTGTCTCTGCATCTCCTGCATTGCAGGCAGATTCTTTATCACTGAGCCACCAATGCCACCTCCATTTAATGCTCTCTGCTTGTGTGCAAGGATTGTTGTTGTTCAGTTGCTAAGTTGTGTCCAACTCTTTGTGACTCCACGGATTGCAGTGCATACACAGATGGAGGGTGCTTGTTTGGTGCCCATGCTAAAGAGGAAGAAACTTATTCAAATTCTTTGCCACCTTTCACTGTCTGATCTTCCAGATAAAACATTTTTAGAAAACATAGAGAAACAACCCAACATTTTCCAGGTCTTTCAACTTGCTTTCCATCTTTGGAAACAGCACATATTTGTGGTTGAGTCTAGGCTCAGGAGCTAGGTGATCTGAGTTCAACTTGACTTCACTTACTTATTTTGTGACCCTGGGCCAATTACTCAACATTGTGTATCTCAGTTTTCTTATAAGTAAAGGAGAGATAATAATAATAACAACAAGAATACCTATTTATATCAAAGGGCTGTTGTAAGGATTAAATAAGTTAATTCATGCAAAGTACTAAAAATAACATTAACTCACTGATGCTTTTCTTTCCTTGACTTTTGCTATGTTTTATATAAAATAATTCACAATTTAAAATTGGAAAATATTATTTCGTATCTAGTATGTTTCAGACACTATTAGACCATATACAGAATATTAACCTTGCCCAAGAGCTCATAGTCTGCTTGTGGAGACGAAGTACAAAACTCACAAGAAAAAAGAACACACACAATTAGAAAGAGGAACATGTGCAACAGTGCACGCAGTGTCACATGGTGGTAACATTGTAAGGCAAATTATTGGTGTGTGGGCTTTTTATGTTTGCTGGATGAATTTGTGAAAAAACATTGGTAAAATTTAAGTGCTCATTTGATATCTCATTATAATTGATGCTGGGAGATGGCTTGAAAGAAAAACCAAATGTGAAAGGTAAAATAGACAGAGATTAAGTTAGACCTAACATCTCCGAAAGTATGAAAAATTACAGATTATGTGGGTCATTAATAAAATAAGTAAAACATCAAGCAGCCTTCCAGCATTTGTGAAGAATTACTCTTGGAAACAGATAGGCTGGAAATATGGTCTGAGTTTATGAGAAGTTCATGTATATATCTGATCCCAAGCCAGGAAAAGATTCCAAGCATGTCCACAGAGTTGGTTGCACATGTGAGTGTCCTGGGAAGCCCAGCCATAATTCTATTTCCCTGAGTTCAGTTTCTGACTGAAATGTTCTTGGAAATGTAAATATGCCGAACACTGTAGAAATCAGAATGATTTATATGATTATTTTTCTGTAGCGCCGTGTTTTGATCTTTGTCGCAAATAGGGTTAGTATTTCTCAAGATTTAGTCACTCAATTCTGATTAAAGTTCTAATAGTGTTAAGAATCATTTACCTTTCTTCTAAGGCATTTTAATAGCTTTCACACTACTCAAAATCACAGTTTACTGTGCTTCTGCAAAAGGAAACAGAAAAATAAATGGAAAGAGCCAGGCATGAAGTGAGTTAAACTAGAG
>SJYX01015781.1:145509-172174 GCA_006410675.1 Oreotragus oreotragus | reverse complement strand
GCCTAGTCAAGGCTATGGTTTTTCCTGTGGTCATGTATGGTTGTGAAAGTTGGACTGTGAAGAAAGCTGAGTGCCGAAGAATCGATGCTTTTGAACTGTGGTATTGGAGAAGACTCTTGAGAGTCCCTTGGACTGCAAGGGGATCCAACCAGTCCATTCTGAAGGAGATCAACCCTGGGATTTCTTTGGAAGGAATGATGCTAAAGCTGAAACTCCAGTACTTTGGCCACCTGATGCGAAGAGTTGACTCATTGGAAAAGACTCTGATGCTGGGAGGGATTGGGGGCAGGAGGAGAAGGGGACGACTGAGGATGAGATGGCTGGATGGCATCACGGACTCGATGGACGTGAGTCTGAGTGAACTCCGGGAGATGGTGATGGATAGGGAGGCCTGGCGTGTGCGATTCATGGGGTTGCAAAGAGTCGGACACGACTGAGCGACTGAACTGAACTGAATCTATCAGAGCCTGGTAATCTTGGGATTATCAGTCAATTTTTTTCCTAAAGCCACATTTCCAAGTATAAAAAGAGCCACCTATATTTCTAATCCTTGACTCTTAGATCTCTATATTTGACCATCTCTGTATTTGACCTATGTGAAAAATAAATAGCATCCTCCCATAAGCATTGTGCATCAGCCATTGTACAGGGGTGGCATTAATGGGATCTTCCAGCATTTAACAAGGCCAGGTGCACCTAGTGATCACACAATGATAAGATCAGTAGATCTGTCCATGTTCATGCTGCTGCTGCTGCTAAGTTGCTTCAGTCATGTCTGACTCTGTGTGACCCCATAGACGGCAGCCCATCAGGCTCTCCCGTCCCTGGGATTCTCCAGGCAAGNGTGCACCTAGTGATCACACAATGATAAGATCAGTAGATCTGTCCATGTTCATGCTGCTGCTGCTGCTAAGTTGCTTCAGTCATGTCTGACTCTGTGTGACCCCATAGACGGCAGCCCATCAGGCTCTCCCGTCCCTGGGATTCTCCAGGCAAGAACACTGGAGTGGGTTGCCATTTCCTTCTCCAATGCATGAAAGTGAAAAGTCAAAGTGAAGTCGCTCAGTCGTGTCCGACCCTTAGTGACCCCGTGGACTGCAGCCTTCCAGGCTCCTCCGTCCATGGGATTTTCCAGGCAAGAGTACTAGAGTGGGTTGCCATTGCCTTCTCCAGTCCATGTTCATAGGTCTTAGTTAAACATTATAGCTCTGAAGTCAGACTTTCTAGATTAGAGTTCTGGCTCAGCCATTTGCCCACTTGGTGACTTAAGTGACTTCACTAAAGCGTTTGTGCCTCGGTTTCTTCATGTATATGATGAGAGTATGCAACTCAAATAACACACAAATAAATTCATATAAAATACAGAAAAACATCTGATACACTATAAACTCTCAGTGAATGTTGGCTATTATTGTTATTAATGCTATAGATATCAAAATGATTTGCAACAAAAGTGGATACTAATCTACTGGAAACATGAATGGGTATGTCTATGGAGCTACTGTGAATCAAAACACAGACTGGACAGTTAAGGTCAAAAGACATGGTTAACTCAATGGCCTGACCTCTAGAAGGGCAATCTTTACCTTCTTAGTTGAGAATCTATCTTGTATTGTAAAATTATGCCTTCTAAAAACAAGTAGTAAATTGTTTGATGATAAAACTTCTATTCCATATGTTGAGAGATTAAAAAAACATTGACCGCCAATTTAGAGTGTGGAAACACACACAATGAAGGAGACAGTGTCACTAAGACTAATCTGTGCTGACTCTGAAATACACATTAGGAGCTTTAGGAATTATTCCTGTTGTTATAGTGAGGGTTTTTATTTTTATAAAACCAGAAACCAAAAATGTAGAAGAGAACTCCAACATTCAGATTACTTCATGGAGCTTTCCAGTGGTGAAAGAAAGTGTGCTTCTCCTATGTTTAAACATTTATTTCAGTCTTGAACTCTGCTTAAACCTCACCATGGGCCTTCAGCAGCCAGCGTTTAGAACCACACAGTCCTGTCTTAGGCAAGCTTTTATTTTTTCCTTTGCAAAAAGAAAAGAAACACAATAATTCCAATCTCTCAAAAATGGTTTCCTTTGTTTTTCTAAAAAATTTCAAAAATAATTGAAGGAAGTATCTTGCTGTAATTTTTTGTGTGTAGCCCTAGAAGACACTGTCTTATATAGCCAGCACAATTTTCTATCTGGTTTTAAAAACTAACAGAACTTATTTTAGAGAACTACCATATTAGAGGCAGCAAATGAAAGACTTATAATATGACTTACTCCACAGGGAAAAAAAAAAAAAAACCCTAGAGATTCTACTTCCTCATATGAGATCAATAAAAGTGCCCCTACGTGCATGTGTATATAAATTTTGCAAGTCTCCCACACATGTGTTTTTCAAATGCCACTAGCTTGTAGAAAATAGCAAATCCTCTAGTTTTCTAGGAACCAAATCAATAAGATGTGGAATCTTCATCAGTCAACAGCCAAGTACTTTGAAGTATTCATGCATACCAGCTGGAAGAAACATACCATTACTATACTTAAACCTAAACACATGTACTGCATGATATTATTACTAAATTGGGTATATTAAGGTTCACAAATTCCTGGGTACAACTATGCATGTTTAGGCAATTTCGAGGCTGATAAAAAGTAAAAAAAAAAAAAAAAAGAGAGAGAGAGAGAGACAAGTGATATCTAAATTGATGTTTTAATTTTTTTGTAGTGGACCTTCTAAATTAATATGATTTATTCTGAATACTTTAAAAATTGTTTCGAGTTGATTTCCTGATAATGAAGATGAGTTTTTCTCAATCCAGGTGCCTCATGGTTNAAAAAAAAAAAAAAAAAAAAAAGAGAGAGAGAGAGACAAGTGATATCTAAATTGATGTTTTAATTTTTTTGTAGTGGACCTTCTAAATTAATATGATTTATTCTGAATACTTTAAAAATTGTTTCGAGTTGATTTCCTGATAATGAAGATGAGTTTTTCTCAATCCAGGTGCCTCATGGTTCCATGAATGATGACACTCATTTGTGAGACAGGTGGCCAAGGTGAGAGGAACTTTCATTTATGCAAAATTTTAGTTCTGTCACACGAATATGTTCATAGTGTGAACCTTAAAAATGTTCACACTAATGCCATGTTTTACCCAACCGTATGCATAAACCTGAAGCTGGAATATTTATATTTACTCACATTTTCCACAGTTGTCTTTTGAAAGAAAAATTTACCTTTACACACAGAATATTCTGTTTTGAAATAGTAACTGCTAGAGTCAACAAAGTGTGTTCTATTAGGGGATCAACTTGTCCTTGTCCAGGAGGATAAAGGGTCAAGGGAGCTAGTGGAGAAGAAATGAAGGAGACTTGATTTGTCTCTTCTCTTCCACGAGTGGTAATGAGGTCCCTTTCCATCTCACTTTGTGTTAGAGACACAAGACTGTTTATCTCACTAGGGAATCTTCAAAAGACAAGGGGCTATTCTGGGAGAGCAGAGCAACTGATGGTCCTTTTTCCCTTAGATTTCTCTGGACATAAACTCCAAACATGAAACTTTCAAAGAAAAATAATCCTCTGAAACTGCCTCTTATTTACTTAACAAATCTCTTCTTCCCTCCTCTATCCCATCACTCATGGCTAGAACAGCCTCTTAGTACTGAAGGAAGGGATTGGAATGTAATTCAAATGAGTTAATTCTCTGATGAATGAGAAACAGAATCTCAGAGGTTAATGAAGGCTTCTGGGGTTATTTCTTCTTGTTTTGGAAATAAAATAATGAGGACACATTATCAAAGAGAATTATATAAGCATATATTCTATTAAAATACAAGGGACCTGATAGAAATCCAACCGACTGAGAATCTTCCAAGTAAATAGTAACCCTGGCAGCTGGGAGGACGAAGTCTAAATAGCTTTTGCGAGTACACACTGAGACTTTCTTCGTAAGACAGCTTTATACAGTTTTAGCTGTTAGGTGGCTATTTTCTTTATGAAATCACAAATCAAGTGTTTTGCTTGAACGTCTAATTAACTTATTCCTCTCCTTTCATAACCCATGTTTTTAAACACACGTGCAAATACAAATACATGCCATACATAAGATTTGGTATGATACTGGTGTCACGTTTGAGTGTGAATAGCTAATTTTGGGAATCATTTAGCAAATCCGTCATGAATAATGTCTTAATCCAGAGGGTTTGTTTTCTTTTTTTAATTTTTTCTTTTCTTTTTTTAAAAACACAAGCATATAATATCTGGTTTAAACATTACATATTCTTGAGTAGGAATGAAGTGCCATGTAGTCTTTCAACACAGTTCCGAGTGTTTGACCTACCCTAGGAATATCTCCCTACTCCAAAGGAAAGGGTGGTCAAGATATTAAATTTATTCTTTAGAGGGTTAGTTGAGGTTTATTCTCTATCTTTTCCTCCCATGAAAATCTCTGGTGTCTGCTACCCCATGCTGGGAACCAGTAGACAAAAGCCTGGTGGTGAATCAAAAGTTGCAATTCAAGCCCTGAGAGAGAGTTTCTATTAAAATGGACAACAGATGTGAACAAAGGAAAGAAATAGATCAAAGATGTGAACTCCATCCATGAGATTATTTGCAAACACAAAGCATGTAGGTTTTTTGTTATTTTTAACTTTTATCAATGCAAACTTCTGGGTGGAGGAGGAAATAACACCAAAAAAGTAAAATAATGAAGGGAATAAGCAACCATAGAACAGAAAGAATCATGTCTGTGGAAAAGAATGGAATTTAAAAGAAAACATTTTTCGAGCACCTTGTTTATGTAGGCACTGGCGGGGATGCTGAGAGTAGAGACGCTTGACATGAGCTCTGCTTTGGAAACTCCAGAGTCCAGTGGAGAAGTCAAAATTACAAAATAGCTGTAATGTAAGAGAAATGCAAGAATCCCAGAGGAAGCAAAGTCAAATTATTCATTATATATGTTGATATAAAACTTTTGTATGCTTTTAAGAATTCTGAATTATTTTCATAATTAAATAATGACCTGAGCAGTGGTTAGCCTTTGCATAAGAATTGAAACAATTTGGAAACAACTCAAGTAATTGGCTTTTATGACTTACTCCTGTGCTGGAGTCCGAAGCAGTTCTGTAGAAGAAACAGTGGAGGCAAAGGATAGTGAATTCAAAGCCAGTGACTTTCAGCACCTTACCAGATTGCTACCTACACTTAGTCATTTCCTGTACCTTCAAACTTCACCGCACCTCTCGTTACTTCCTGACCAATTAACATTCACACCACAAGTGACAATGCCTTTTATTTGCTATTTGGCATTCCCTGCTGCTGCTAAGTCACTTCAGTCGTGTCCAACTCTGTGAGACCCCATAGACAGCAGCCCACTAGGCTCCCCCGTCCCTGGGATTCTCCAGGCAAGAATACTGGAGTGGGTTGCCATTTCCTTCTCCAATGCATAAAAGTGAAAAGTGAAAGTGAAGTCACTCAGTCATGCCCGACTCTTAGTGACGCCATGGACTGCAGCCCACCAGGCTTTTCCTTCCATGGGATTTTCCAGGCAAGAGTATTGGAGTGGGTTGCCTTTGCCTTCTCCATTTGGGATTCCCAACCCCAAGTAAATACTCACAAATTAGTACCGCTTAGTCCAGACTTCACAAGTCTCTGGATGCGATTTAGAGGTTTCTATTGAAAAGACTCTCTGATGCTGGGAGGAATTGGGGGCAGGAGGAGAAGGGGATGACAGAGGATGAGATGGCTGGATGGCATCACTGACTCGATGGACGTGAGTCTGAGTGAACTCCGGGAGTTGGTGATGGACAGGGAGGCCTGGTGTGCTGTGATTCATGGGGTCGCAAAGAGTTGGACACAACTGAGCGACTGAACTGAACTGAACTGATTGAAAAGTTATTGGGTACTTGTTGGTATAGCTTTCATTTTTATAATGAAATGTTAAGGCTGGTGACAACTGTAATTATCTTAAAATAGCCCTATAGCAGTGATGAATGAAAAGGATGATGGTGCTTACTTCAAATGCTTATTATGCAGATATCAAAAACCTTGAGGGGAGAAACTACCTGAGTTAGTAGAAGAAAATGGGAGAAAGTATTGGGCTTGTCCTTTTTTTAAAAAAAAATTTGTTTTCGTTTTAAGAAGCATCAAGTTTAAATACACTAACTACTTATTTTAGGACCTTGAAAATGCTCTAAAGTCTATGGAAAAATTTAGGAAGTCTCTTTTTTTTGATAAGGATATTCACATAAGTGTGGACTAAAAAAGATGCCCAACTTGAGAGCTGTTAGTTAAGTTTTATTTGGGGCAGAATGAGGACTACAGCCCAGGAGACAGACCTCAGATAGCTCTGAGAAACGGCTCCAAAGGGGCAGTCAGAGAAGGTCAATATATAAGATTTTGGTAAGGGGGGAATTCAATGCAAGCACTTACTATACATCAAGGTTTTCTCCTAGTCAGGAGAAGCTGATGTCACCATAAGGGTACTTAGTGATTTTCTAGATATGAAGAGATGGAAGGATTGGAATCACAAAATCAGTTCCTGAAGATATCTAACTGTCTAAAGACCTGTTTGACCAGAGTCCCTGGAGCACAGAGCACCTTACTCCGCCCTGAACTCCCTCGAGGGGTGTTGGAGGTCAACTGCAGCAGCGCAGGGTTCAGTCTCCAGAGGCAGACCGCAAACACCACTGTTGTTCAGTTGCTGGCAAATCCTCTTGGCAAGTGCCAATTTGTCATTGACATAAGGTAAAAGAAGTCTGTAGTTAAAACTTTCCTGAACAGTGATCTCAAATGGCAGGGATCCCAAACCAAGTCAAAAAACTGTTTCAAATTCTAAATTAGAAAACAAATGAATTATTCTTCAATTTGTAACAAATTACAGTGACTCTATGGTAGCATTCAATTGTATTTTTATGTGCTAATTTCTTTTTTATGGTAGGCATTCACACCAATATTATTCGGTAAAGAGCATTGCCCTAGGAGGTTAAATGATTGTAAAGGCTGCTTCTAAAATTTTATATGCCCAAAGTTAATTCACAAAGTGGAAGATAAATTTATTTTTGATTTCTCTTATTCTGAGTAGCTAGGGCTAGTAAAACCAGAGATATTTAAACAAATGGAAGAAAAAAAAACTATGATTTTAATTTATTTCTATGTAAAAGTAGATTTTATTTAGAAATCATCTGTTTTATGACACAGTTTCCAAACATATATTGTGGTAAAAGTTAAGTTCTTACCTTTAAATAATGTAACTTCATGGATAAACACCTTAATTAATTGGAAAGGGTAACATCCAGTTTCCCTACCCAGATAGAATGAAATAGGACATAAAGTAAAAAATCAATAGCACTTCAGAGTGTCAAATTATTTTCACAGTGAGTGGATGGATTCATGGGCAAAGTCAGTTTTAAAAGAGATAGGCAGCTACTTAAGGTGCACATGAAAGGAAGTTAGAATGGGAATCCAACCTAACAACACAGTGATTTTAATTATTTGTAATAGTGAGGGATGGACCAAGGAAGAGCCTGTATAAAAGAAAATTACAGAAAAGAATCCCCCAACCAACATTTCTTTTTCTAGTCACTTTCAACAGATATCTTCCCACCATATTTTTTCAAAATTCCTATCTGCGTATAGGCAATGAAATTGTCCAAAGTCAGTGTAACCTGTTCTTTTAATCCTCTTGATCTGATGAAAATAGCAATATATCAAATAGAAAGACCCAGTTTTGGGGAGAGAAGCAACATTCTGGAATAACATCTAATATGGATGATCAGTCCTTGAGAAACTAAAGGGAAATTTGGAATGACAGGGATCTCAGAAGACTTTAAAGACCATTAAGAAAAGGTTGATGCACAATAGCTGAGTGTTCCATAATAGACTGGACATCAATGAAATGGGATGGTTTTATGCCTGACTCCCATATGTTCATAAATGAAGCAAATCACACAAAGAAACAAATTGCTTTCCCTCCTAGTGAATCTCATGGGTCCAAAGCCTGGGTTCCATAAAGTGTATTTTCTTTTTCTCCAGTTCCACCTTCTCTCATGTCTTGCCTTGCACTTCACCCTTCAGAAGCACTGAAGTGTTCATTGTGTCCTTATTCTCTTCACCTGTTTCCTCCAGAACACATTTATGCCATGCTAATCCTTAGGGAATTCTCTCTCTATGAACATCTTTCCTGTGTTTTATTGCCACCATTCATTTTTAATGTATGCAGTTCAGTCATTATATTGTATAGCAAAATTTCCCTGATCTCCTATTTGAACTTGGTTGCATCTTTGGGAACTCTTAAGTAAATCCTATGCAATTGCATACATGAAAATATCATCCATTTCCTTATCTGTCTTCTTAGGTAAACTTTTAGAATGTCTCGTGTCGGTATAGCACATAGTACAAAACAGTGCTCAGCATACACATGGTGAAATAAACCAAATAGAACTGAAAGTTGCACTGTATTAGAGTTTGTCAAAATGTTGTCCACTACCTGGTGGGTGGGTGCGTGCTTAGTCGCTTCAATAGTGTCCAGCTCTTTGCAACCCTGTGGACTGTCCTCTGTCCACGGGATTCTCTAGGCAAGAATACTGGAAGATCCTCCAGGGGATCTTCCCAACCCAAGGATTGAACCCATGTCTCTTATGTCTCCTGCCTTGGCAAGTGGATTCTTTACCACTCGCTCCACCTGGGAAACTCCTACCGCCCCAGTGTAAATGTTAATTGATCTGTTGAGTCTGACACTTTTTGGCTTTCATGGTGGCTCAGGTGGTAAAAAAAAAAAAAAAAAAAAAAAATCCGCCTGCAGTGCAGGAGACCTGGGTTCGAGCCCTGGGTTGGGAAGATCTCCTGGAGAAGGGAATGGCAACCCACTCCAGTATTCTTTGCAACCCCATGGACTATAGCCCACCAGGCTCCTCTGTCCATGGGATTTCTCAGGCAAGAATACTGGAATGGGTTGCTAGTCCCTTCTCCTGTAAATAGTGTTTTACACTCTGCAGTGAAATTATGTACAGAAATTGAGTAGGCATTTAGAAGCTTCAACTACAATTTAATATTGTTGCAATATTTGAAGTCATGACTTGTCTCACTGAACAGGATACAGTCCAGTTTGACTACTCTCAAACTTCTATGGTGTGTAAGATATGGCATGATGCACATAATAATCATGTGCTATAAGAATGCATGACAACATTCAAGTTAGTCAACTGTAACCCCAAAAGGTAGAGAAATATGAGAAAACATAAACATGTGTTTATTCTTATAACTTGTCATTTTCATTGTATTTTAATCGTTAATTTTCTAGTATAATAACAGACAAAATATATTATTTATATACATTTCTCATTAATATATAGTAAAAATAAGCTTCACTGGATAATTTTTGGTTAAAAAAAAAAAACCCTTTCTTTAAATATGGCTATAGAAATACTTGAAATGATGATGCTGATGATGGCAGGGATTCCACAGAAATAAAGATTGAAAGAGTTTCTGCTGCTTTTATTTGGAATAATGATTTGTCATATGCTGAGTTCCATTTTATAGCCATAAATGATTGTGGAATGCTCAAATCACAGTTGTTTATTAGCTAATATGTTTGGCTAAGGTAAAGAAGTCATTCAAAGTCAAGTCTATAACATATGAATCATAAACTATAGTTTTAAAACCAAAAGGATTCTAGAAAACAGACTATTAAATTCAAAAGCTTAGAGAAGCAGATGTTTACTATTTCACATCTGTGTATTACTGATTTTAAGTCTTTTTGTAAAGTAGCACTTTGTGAAAATTAGAAATCATATACAACTACTGAAGTAATAGTGAAGTCTGACTCAAAAATGCTTTCTTAGAAACANTTACCCCAGCACGCGCCTGTCTCTTATACACATCTAGATGTGTATAAGAGACAGGTATTACTGATTTTAAGTCTTTTTGTAAAGTAGCACTTTGTGAAAATTAGAAATCATATACAACTACTGAAGTAATAGTGAAGTCTGACTCAAAAATGCTTTCTTAGAAACATTGGGAAAATCTGCAAAGTAAGATTATGCATCTGTTTTTACTGATCTAAGTTTGCTGTTTTCCAGAATTGCTTAATTTTATGGAAGACCTAAGCATAGAATAAACAAAACTCTCAGGGTATTTTTTTTTAATTTGCCCTTGACAAGTGGACATATTATTAAAACAGCAATTCCTTTAGTATCTGTGCAAAGTGAACATGTTGGTAACGTGAAGGAAAAGTTTTTTTTATCTTCATTAATGACAGTTAAATGCTAGCTCTGAACTGTATAAAAGTAAAACTACAATAGATTAAATTTTAAACAAATCTGGTTTGGGGTTTGCTTTGCATAAGAGCATTGATATGATGATGTGTCAGTTGTGGCAGAAAAATCTTCCTGAGTCACTATCTAGATTAGGAGCTTGGGTTAGGATGTAGGTAATGCACACAGAATAAAAAGACATCTAGTGTAGACTCTTAGTGTAAGAGTACCCTAGCAATGGAGTAAGATTTACGAGTTAGGTAAGTTTAATGTATTAAAGTAGAGACTATTCTCTTTATTATGATAATATGGAAACTGATTGTAAAGTACTGTTAGTGTACCCTGAGGTGAGAGGATGAAAGGGAGGAAATTCTGCCAAGAGAGCTTAAACTATGAAATACATTCTTTGTGCATCTGCAAGATAAGAAACAGTTTGGTCCCAAATGTTTAAAGACGGGAATTGGACCACTGGAATTTCTTGTCTCTCTGTTTTTGTATTTTCAAATGATCTTAATACTTGCATGCATGTGAGGAAGGTATGCAACCTGCTTTTCAGTAGCTGATAAAATTAAAAAGCAAAAATAAAAGTTAAAAGCTTGAAAAGAATAAAACTTCTATAGATTATAAATGATTTTATGAAACAACAATTATTAATAAAGCAGACAATGATCTTGATATTGCACATCTGTGAAAAGTTATCACCAAACACCTTACAAATTTAATAGAATGTTGCATTGTCTGTGATTCTGATTATCAGTTCAGTTCATTCACTCAGTCATGTCTGACTCTTTGTGACCCTATGGACTGCAGCACTCCAGGCTTTCCTGTCCATCAACAACTCCCAGAGCTTGCTCAAACTCATTTCCATCAAGTCAGTGACATTATCCAACCATCTCATCCTCTGTTGTTGCCTTCTCCTCCTGCCTTCAATTTTTCCCACATCAGGGTCTTTTCCAATGAGTCAGTTCTTTGCATCGGATGGCCAAAGTATTGAAATTTCAGCTGGGGCATCAGTCCTTCCAATGAATATTCAGGACTGATTTCCTTTAGGATTGACTGGTT
Source organism: Oreotragus oreotragus (assembly GCA_006410675.1). Lineage (NCBI taxonomy): Eukaryota > Metazoa > Chordata > Mammalia > Artiodactyla > Bovidae > Oreotragus > Oreotragus oreotragus. The sequence goes on along the minus strand of SJYX01015781.1, from coordinate 160,862 downwards.
TGATCTCCTTGCAGTTCAAGGGACTCTCAAGAGTCTTCTCCAACACCACAGTTCAAAGGCATCAATTCTTCTGTGCTCAGCTTTCTTTATGGTTCAACTCTCCCATCCATACATGACTACTGGAAAAACCATAGCTTTGACTAGATGGACTTTTGTTGGCAAGGTAATGTCTGCTTTTTAACATTCCATCTATGTTTGTCATAGCTTTTCTTCCAAGGAGCAAGTGTCTTTTACTTTCATGGCTGCAATCACCATCTGCAGTGATTTTGGACCCCCCAAAAATACAGTCTGTCACTGTTTCCATTGTTTCCCCATCGATTTGCCATGAAGTGATGGGACCAGATGCCATGATCTTCGTTTTCTGAAAGTTGAGCTTTAAGCCAACTTTTTCACTCTTCTCTTTCACTTTTAGCAAGAGGCTCTTTAGTTCTTCTTCACTTTCTGCCATAAGTGTGGTATCATCTACATGTCTGAGGCTATTGATATTTCTCCTAGCAATCTTGATTTCAGCTTGTGCTTCATCCAGCCCAGCATTTCACATGATGAACTCTGTATATAAGTTAAATAAGCAGAGTGACAATATACAGCCTTGAGGTACTCCTTTCCCAGTTTCGAACCAGTCTGTTGTTCCATGTCTGGTTCTAACTGTTCCATGTTGGTTCTAACTGATTCTAACAATAGAAAAGCCAGAATTATAGTTTATTTCTTTCATTATCCTAGTAATTTATTTTTATTTTATTGTTCAAGTAAAGTTATAAATAAATTACTAATAGAAACAGTTCATTCACCATGAATCCTATGAGAACTGTTCTAGATCTGTGATACTCAAATTTGAATGTGCATTTGAATCACCTCAGGACCTTGTTAAAATCCAGCCTCCGATTCACAGATCTCAGGTGGGGTCAGGGAATCTGCATTTCCAACAGCTCGCAGTGATACTGATACCCTTCCTTGGTCTGGGGACTACATTTCAAACTGCAGCTTTGCAGATAGTAGCTCTTGTCATTCTTCAGAGAACATTTTTAGCTATTAAAGTCACTACACACTCTTGTTTTATGGGAAAATGGTATTTAATTTTTGATTAAGCATTTAAAGTATAACAGGAGCACATAGGGAGCTCCTAGGGACCAGGCAGTTTCTCTGCATTTTCCACAGTACCTGGTGGGCAGTGCCTCTGGTCTGATGATGAGTAAGTTCAAAGCTTGCTCAAGAGAAAATGGAGGCCAGGGGAACTTTGCAATTTGTCAATAGCAGTTCCCTGGGAACTTAGCCACACTGTTTTTAACTGAAGATATATCAAGCTCTTTAATAGCATATTTTCCCTAGTTTTTTGATCTGCTTCAAGTCATGATTGGGATAGGAGTCCGTCCACCCTGCAATTTCACTGAAGGCGAACTGGACATGGGTTTTTTTCTATCAGTTTATCAGTATAAGTATCGGTGCAGAGATGTAGAAATTTAAGGCTCCTATGTGTTACTCACTTTTAGAGAGTAATATATGATAAAACTCAGAAATACAATGATTTCTTCATGAATAGTTGTATCTTCTAATGAGAATGAATGAGACTATGGTGTGTGACCAATGTAAATATGTCCCTTTAGTTCTAGGTAGTTCGCAGGCTAATGATACCAATATTAAACATGTTGAATATAAAAATACAACCAAGAAACTTTGACATGAAAAGAAATGAAAGTGTAAATCTACATAGTCTGCAAATCGATAATTTAAAAAATAGTCTTTGTTGTGGAGAAGGAAATGGCAACCCACTCCAGTACACTTGCCTGGAAAATCCCATGGACTGAGAAGCCTGGTAGGCTACAGTCCATGGGGTCGCAAAGAGTCGGANGATAATTTAAAAAATAGTCTTTGTTGTGGAGAAGGAAATGGCAACCCACTCCAGTACACTTGCCTGGAAAATCCCATGGACTGAGAAGCCTGGTAGGCTACAGTCCATGGGGTCGCAAAGAGTCGGACGTGACTGAGCAACTTCACTTTCGCTTTCGTAACTGCACACATTTTTACCAATATAACAAAAATGAAGGAAAACAATAAAATAAATAAAATAAAAAATAGTCTTTGTTGATTCGTAAAGACAGCACAATGTACTTATGCAGAAAACTGTGTGGAGCGCTCATGACTTTGTATATAAATAAATAAATGCAGATATAAAAAAGTATGCTAGCATAGTATCATTATGATTCTTCCAAAGAAGTACAATTTCTCAGCGTTATGCCAATTTATGTAAGTTACCTTGTTCTAGAAAACACATTCTTATCATTCCACCCTTATACTGATATTTGGTAGTGTTTATTATAGAAAAGGGGCTTCCCTGGTGGCTCAGCTGGGAAAGAATCCACCTGCAGTAGGAGACATGGGTTCGATCCCTGGGTTGGGCAGATCCCCGGAGAAGGGAATGGCTACCCACTCCAGTATTCTGGCCTGGAGAATTCCATGGAGTGTATAGTCCATGGGGTCACAAAGAGTCAGACATGACTGAGCAACCTTCACATTAAAGGACACTCTGATGGCAGACCCCAGACAAATATTATACATGCAGAAAAAAGATGATTAAGATTTAAAAAATCTCATTTAGAATATTTGAAGAACGTTTGATACTATGAAGTAAAAAAGCTCTTCTTTTTGCTTATCATTCCTAAAGAGCTTTCTTTGTATACAAAAGTTTTATACAGCACAGAGTTAAACTTAAATGGTTATAAAAATGAATTGTGCTACTTTATAATAATTATCAACTCTCAAAGCAAATTTAAAATTAAATTATAGCATGAAAACTCATAAAAGTATGCATAAATGTTAGCAAATATAATTGATTTGTAGAAATTATATGGTCTCATTTGAGAAGAAATTCTAAAATAATAATGATAATAAAGAACTTCTAGACCTTTCTTTGTTGGCTAGCACACCAAGAAATCCCCATTCAATGATGCAACACTTAATAAAATGTCCAAGATGGACACATGGCTTTATTTTTCCAGCTCTCTCAAAATGGCATTTGAAGTTTTCTATTTTTTCCCCAAAGTATTTAAGATGAAATCCCTTTTTAGTCCACATCATTTCCTATTTTTTCAAATAACAGTAAAATCTGATTATTAGCAAAACAATAAGAGTGCTTTCTGGCAACCAGCTGTCACAGAGTCATGCTGGGCACTAGAGTAAAGGAAGAGTTACAAGAGAACAAAACAACCAACCTGTAACTCATTTCAGATATACTCATAGAAAAATTTGAAATAGCAGAGGCCACAACACAATTGGATTGTAACAGGTGAAGAGAATATCTTTAAAAACTTTTACTTTCATAATGACCTAGTGATATACATAGTGATATACAAAGCTAAATTTAGAAATATTACATGAACATTGATCTAAGATTTGAAAATCTCTGAAGAAAGGAATCATTTGTTGGATTGAGTGAATAATCATAAAATGTTACTTTCAAATAACTATCCACTTCCTTTGCATATGTATATTTTTTCATATTGTTAATCTACCTCTTGTTTTTAAATATTCTATAGTTGTTTTCATGATTTAATATTAAAATATGGCTTCCAGAGATCTCTGTTTTGTCAAAATTGATCCTTAACTTCTGAAAATAATTGCTTTTTTTTTTTTTTTTGCAATTATCCAATACAGGTTGTTGTACCTCTAAGAATTTCTCTTCAGTTGACCAAAAAGTTCATTCAGAATAATTTTTTGGTCAACCCAATATCTGTTGGGATTCTCTGTTGGATTCTTATGTTGTTGCAAATGCAATCATTCTTAAAGGAAATGTTGGGATATCTTTGTAAGAATGCTTCTCTATGGTGACAAAACTTGTTGATGTTTCCCTTTATTTCCAATCTGACGTTAAAGTCTCCAGCCTTATTAACCTAATGCTTTGGATGTTGTAATTGTTGTGAAAAAGACAATAGAGGAAAAGACCACCATGCATAATTAACATAGATAATAATGGAGAAAAAAGTGTCTCCTGTGAACTTTGAATGTGCCAGCAAACATTTCATTCACCATTTAACTGATCCCTTATAGAACAAGATTCTAAAAATGGAACTGATGTCAACTGAAAATGGGCGTTTAGATACAGATTTTGTGAAAATGATTCTTAAACTCCAATTCTCTGCTGCTGCTGCTGCTAAGTCACTTCAGTCGTGTCCGACTCTGTGTGACCCCATAGACGGCATAAGTAATGTCTCTGCTTTTGAACATGCTATCTAGGTTGGTCATAACTTTTCTTCCAAGGAGTAAGTGTCCTTTAATTTCATAAAGCAAATACTAAGTAAGTTGGTCCAAACATTATGTATTGTGATCTTTTTTCATGATTCATGTTTTAAAGCTACTGTGCTATGTACACATAATTTGAATGAAATAACAAACATGAATAGACATTTTGTTTGCACAGGCTGCCTTAATTCAAGATGTGATGTCCATCCATGGTAAACATTTACATTGTTAAACAGGCCTTTCCCAACATTTGAGGGGCAAGGATAAGAATAAAATTGTATACTAGACATATACCAGAGAAGTCGATGGCACCCCACCCCAGTACTCTTGCCTAGAAAATCCCACAGACAGAGGAGCCCGTTAGGCTGCAGTCCCTGGGGTCGCTGTGAGTCGGACACAACTGAGTGGCTTTGTTTTCACTTTTCACTGTCATGCATTGGAGAAGGAAATGGCAACCCACTCCAGTGTTCTTGCCTGGAGACTCCCAGGGACGGGGGAGCCTGATGGGCTGCCGTCTATGGGGTCACACAGAGTTGGACACGACTGAAGCGACTCAGCAGCAGCAGCAGCAGCAGCAGCAGACATATACCATGTGTCTAAATATTTAAAAGGTATAAACTGAGGTATCAACTTTTTAATTTGTTCAAACTTCATACTCTGTCAAATATACTTTCATATCAAAAGAATTTCTGCAAAGCTTAATTTTTTATATGCTGAAAGTTGAGATGTATCAAAGAAAATTGAATTTAATTATTATTGCACATATTTGAATATTCTGTTTATGACCCAAGTATGTTTGATGGCTAATAATATAAATACATGTTATTTATTTTAGCAAATTTCTGCTCTAATGATGTTGCTATTATAAACATTTTTACATTATTTTTGTGTATTGGCGGTCACAATCTAAAGCATTAAAAGTATACCCATTGAAAACATTTTTATCAAGATACAAATTACATGTAAAATATTAAAAGTAGTTTTTATGTTTTCAAGAAAGTATATTTTTCCAAAATATTAAATTTATCTACTAACATAAGGGCAAGTGCAATTTTTGTTTTCATGTATCAAATGTAATAATCATTAATATATTTAAAAGTTTATTTTTTAAAATATATTTTAAAAAACTGATCTTTAAAAATTGAAATTTGTCAAATATTTTTGTTAAAATATTCTAACATTCAGTATTCATCTAGTTGTCCTTAAATAGTCCTGTAAGTAGTCAGGATCATGCCTTGTGTACGTTGCTTGACCACAGATATATGAATTTAAGGGTGATAGAAATTGTTTAATACTGAAAAAAGTTCATTAGTCACCATATGCAACTTTTGTGCATCCAAGGTAATCTCTGAGAGCCTTCAGAACCACAAATTGAGACACAAAGAGAATCCTAAAAATGGATGCTTTCAGTGCTACTGGAAAGTCATTATGCAAATGTACTGCATTCATACTATGTGAGAGGAAGGATTTGGTTAATTCACTTTTCTTCTTTCTTTATGTGTTGGCCTCCCAAATCACTTTGAAGCAGCGTCCATCTCCAGTGTTGGCAATGACACATCTCACAAATATTTAAGCACTGTGGACTTCCATTTTGAGGGTATAGGGCAAACAATGGGTTAAAGGGTTTCCCTGGCACTTAAATGGTGCTGGTCAGGAAGACAGTTATTTAGGGTTCCAGGTGTAGCTCAAGGGCTCGAACTGAGCTCTGTCTTCTGAGTGACGTAGTCTCTTATGTTCCCTTCAATCTAAGTTTTTTTTCTGTCTGTGATATGCAGAATTTTTTAAAGTGTAGATCCCAAGGCAGGGCCCTTCCTGCCCAGGTTCCCAGAGCAGAATTTCATTTTTTCCCAAGTGTGATGCAGAGGGCCTAAGAAAGTAGTTTGGGAATTCAGCATACAGTCATACCAATCAAGATATTTTAATGATGGAGAAGTTCAAACTCACTTCACTTGGATTTACTAACATTTAAAGGAAGAAAAGATACTTCGTAGGGTACATATTCTATGATTTGCACTTAGGTAAAGTATAATTTGCATGTTTGGGAGTTAAATGGCCTGGGCATAGAACATGGCCATTTACAACTAATATTTGTAGTTCCATACCAGTCACCTTCCTGTTAGAGATGACCTGACATGACCTTGAAAAAATTCTCCTGCAAGAATTCTATGTGCTTTGCAAACTATTTTGTTGATTCATGTTTTAAATTAATTATTTATACTTAACATTCATGGGAAATAGATGGGGAAACAGTATATACAGTGTCAGATTTTATTTTTTTGGGCTCCAAAATCACTGCAGATGATGATTGCAGCCATGAAATTAAGAGACACTTATTCCTTGGAAGAAAAGTTATGACCAACCTAGATAGCATATTGAAAAGCAGAGACATTACTTTGCCAACAAAGGTCCATCTAGTCAAGGCTATGGTATGTCCAGTGGTCATGTATGGATGTGAGAGTTGGACTATGAAGAAAGCTGAGTGCCAAAGAATTGATGCTTTTGAACTGTGGTGTTAGAGAAGACTCTTGAGAGTCCCATGGACTGCAAGGAGATCCAACCAGTCCATCCTAAAGGATATTAGTCCTGGGTGTTCTTTGGAAGGACTGATGCTAAAGCTGAAACTCCAGTACTTTGGCCACCTCATGCGAAGAGTTGACTCATTGGAAAAGACTCTGATGCTGGGAGGGATTGGGGGCAGGAGGAGAAGGGGACGACAGAGGATGAGATGGCTGGATGGCATCACCAACTCTATGGATGTGAGTCTGAGTGAAATCTGGGAGTTGGTGATGGACAGGGAGGCCTGGCATGCTGCAATTCATGAGGTTGCAAACAGTCAGACACGACTGAGTGACTGAACTGAACTGAACTTAACATGGTATTAATTACCTCTATGAATTATAATTCTGTCAGGGGAAAACATATTTTTATATTTAAAACAAGTAAAAAGAGACAGAGATGCTATCTATCCAAATGGCAAAAGTCTGGCAACTGGTAACTTATAGTATGAGCCTGCCAAATATGTCCTGCTACTTTACCATGTGGCCACCTGCCAAATAGCTCTGCATTGCATCCTCAATAGGTTTAACAAGAGGAAGTAGAAAGGGACTCAACTATAATGCTATGGTTCAGTTAGTAAGCGCTTGTTCAGAAAATCTTAATGGTTTAAATTGAATATTCTGTCCAGTAGAATGTGCAGGCTTACAGCTTGACAAGCACACAGCTAATTCTGTTTAGATATTTTAAAATACCTTTTTTAAGGACATCACTTATTTATTAATTACATGCTTAGGATTCATATTTTAGATAAAGAGCCCATAAAGTACAAGTATTTGAGGGTTGAGTTAATAGGAAGTGGAGCATAAGCATAAATTCCTCTTCTGTTCCATTATTTATGATTTGGGGTTTAAACAAAGTGAATTTCTCAGAAGTAATGCTTCCATCAGAGTCTAGTGCTCCCATACTTAAATCACTTACATGTAGGTATGTTTAAATGTAGTAAAACACATCACTCATTTTGTTTTTCATATCCATGGGTTAAGAGAGTCCCTAAGTGAGGAGAATGAAAGCCTTATAGAACTGGGCATTTGGAGGAAAGAAACAAGAGAAATCATGTAAAATATCCAAGAGAAATACATAGGATGGGAGTGGGAGGTGGGAGGGAGGCTTAAGAGGGAGGTGATATATGTATACTTGATTCATGTTGTTATGCAGCAGAAACTAACACAGCATTGTAGAATAATTATCTTCCAATTAGAAATTAAAGAAAAATACATAGGACAATAGAAAAGTTTAACTTAGAATCATGGCACATTTATGGTGAAAGTTACCTGGTTGTTGTTCAGTTGCTAAGTTGTGTCTGACTCTTTGAGATCCCATGGACTGCAGTATGCCAGGCGTCCCTTTCCTTCACTATCTCCCAAAGTTTGTTAAAACTCATGTTCACTGAGATGGTGATGCTATCCAACCATTTAATTCTCTGTTTCCCCCTTCTCCTTCTGCCCTCAATCTTTCCCAGCATCAGGGTCTTTTCCAATGAGCTAGCTCTTCAAGTCAGGTGACCAAAGTACTGTAGCTTCAACTTCAGCATAAGCGGCCAAGTATTTGAGTTTCAGCTTCAGCATCAGTCCTTTCAATAAAATATTCAGGACTGATTTCCTTTCGGATGTCTGGTTTGATTTCCTTGCTGTCCAAGGGACTCTCAAGAGTTTCCTCCAACAACACAGTTCAAAGCATCAAAGGAGGAAAGGAAAGTTATACCCGTTTGAAAGCAGAGTTCCAAAGAATAGCAAAGGGAGATAAGAAAGCCTTCCTCAGTGATCAATGCAAAGAAATAGAGGAAAACAATAGAATGGGAAAGACNAAGCATCAAAGGAGGAAAGGAAAGTTATACCCGTTTGAAAGCAGAGTTCCAAAGAATAGCAAAGGGAGATAAGAAAGCCTTCCTCAGTGATCAATGCAAAGAAATAGAGGAAAACAATAGAATGGGAAAGACTAGTAATCTCTTCAGGAAAATTAGAGATACCAAGGGAACATATAATGCAAAGATGGGCACAATAAAGGACAGAATTGGTATGGTCCTAACAGAAGCAGAAGATATTAAGAAGTGGTGGCAAGAATACACAGAAGAACCATACAAAAAAGATCTCCATGACCCAGACAACCACAATGTGTGGTCATTGGACTAGAGCCAGATATCCTGGAACATGAAGTCAAGTGGGCCTTAGGAAGCATCCCTACGAACAAAGCTAGTGGTGGTGATTGAATTCAATCACCAACTCCTGGAGCTTGCTCAAATTCATGTCCATTGAGTCAGTGATGCCATCCAATCATCTCATCCTCTGTCATCCCCTTCTCCTCCTCAATCTTTCCCAGAACCAGGGTCTTTTCCAATGAGTCAGTTCTTTGCATCAGGTGGCCAAAGAATTGGAGTGTCAGCTTCAGCATTAGTCCTTCCGATGAATATTTAGGACTAATTTCCTTCAGGATTGACTGGTTGGATCTCCTTGCAGTTCAAGGGACTCTCGAAAGTTTTCTCCAACACCACAGTTCAAAAGCATCAATTCTTCTGTGCTCAGCTCGCTTTATGGTCCAACTCTCCCATCCACACCTGACTACTGGAAAAAACTTAGTTTTGACTAGACAGACTTTTGTCAGTAATGTCTCTGCTTTTCAATATGTTGTCTAGGTTTGTCATAGCTTTTCTTCCAAGGAGCAAGCATCTTTTAATTTCATGGCTGCAATCACCATCTGCAGAAAAATAAAGTCCATCACTGTTTCCATTGTTTCCCTATCTATTTGCCATGAAGTGATGGGACCAGATGCCATGATCTTAGTTTTCTGAATGTTGAGTTTCAAGCCAGCTTTTTCACTCTTCTCTTTCCCTTTCATCAAGAGGCTGTTCAGTTCCTTTTCACTTTCTGCCATAAAGGTGGTATCATCTACATATCTGAAGCTACTGATATTTCTCCTGGCAATCCTGATTCCAACTTGTGTTTCATCCAGCCTGGCATTTCACATGATGTAGTCTGAATATAAGTTAAATAAGCTAAGTGACAATATACAGCCTTGAGGTACTCCTTTCCCAATTTGGAACCAGTCTGTTGTTCCATGTCTGGTTCTAACTGTTGCTTCCTGACCTGCATACAGATTTCTCAGGAGGTGGTCTGGTAGTCCCATCTCTTTCAGAATTTTCCACAGTTTGTGGTAATCCACACAGTCAAAGGCTTTGCTGTAGTCAATAAAGCAGAAGTAGATGTTTTTTTCTGGAATTATCTTGCTTTTTCGATAATCCAGTGGATGTTGGCATTTGATCTCTGGTTCCTCTGCATTTTCTAAATCCAGTTTGAACGTTTGGAAGTTCTTGGTTCATGTACTGTTGAAACCTTACTTGGAGAATATTGAGCATTACTTTGGTAGCATGTGAGATTAGTGCAATTGTGTGGTATTTTGAACAATTTTTGGCATTGTCTTTCTTTGGGATTGGAATGAAAACTATCATCTTTCAGTCTTGTGGCTACTGCTAAGTATTCCAAATTTGCTGGCATATTGAATGCAGCACTTTCAAGCATCATCTTTTAGGATTTGAAATAGCTCAGTTGGAATTTGTATTTGTATTGATGCTTCCTAAGGCCCACTTGACTTGCATTCCAGGATGTCTAGCTCTTGATGAGTGATCCCACCATCATGGTTTTTTGGGCCATAAAGATCTTTTTTGTATAGTTCTAAAGTGTATTCTTGCCACCTCTTCTTTCATATCTTCTGCTTCTGTTAGGTCCATACCATTTATGTCCCTTACTGGGCCCATGTTTGTATGAAATGTTCCCTTGGGATCTCTAATTTTCTTGAAGAGACTGCTACTCTTTCCCATTCTAACGTTTCCTCTATTCCTTTGCAGTGATCACTTATGAAGGCTTTCTTATCTCTTCTTGATATTCTTTGGAACTCTGCATTCAGATGGGTGTATCTTTCCTTTTCTCCTTTGCCTTTCACTTCTCTTCTTTTCTGAGCTATTTGTAAGGCCTCCTCAGACAACTGTTTTGCCTTTTTTTTTCTTGGGGATGATCTTGATCACTGCCTCCTACACAATGTCATGAATCTGTCCATAGTTCTTCAGGCACTCTGTCTATCAGATCTAATCCCTTGAATTTATTTGTCACTTCCACTGTATACTCATTAGGGATTTGATTTAGGTCATACCTGAATGGTCTAGTGGTTTCCCCTACTTTCTTCAATTTAAGCCTGAATTTGGCAATAAGGAATTCATGATCTGAGTCACAGTCAGCTCCTGGTCTTGATTTTGCTGACTGTACAGAGCTTCTCCATCTTTGGCTGCAAAGAATATAATCAACCTGATTTCAGTGTTGACCATCTGGTGATGTCCATGTATAGAGTTGTCTCTTGTGTTGACAGAAGAGGGTGTTTGCTATGACCATTGCATTCTCTTGGCAAAATTCTGTTAGCCTTTGCTCTCCTTCACTTTGTACTCCAAGGCCAAACTTGCCTGTTACTCCAGTTTCTCTTGATTTCCTACTTTTGCATTCTAGTCCTCTATGATGAAAAGCACATTTTTTCTTGGTGTTAGTTTGATAAGGTCTTGTAGGTCCTCATAGAACTGTTCAGCTTCAACTTCTTCAGCATTATTGGTTGGGGCATAGACTTGGGTTACTGTGATATTGAATAAATTGCTTTGGAAATGAACAGAGATCATTCTGTCATTTTTGAGAGTGCACCCAAGTACTGCATTTTAAACTCTTTTGGACTATGAGGGTTACTCTATTTCTTCTAAGGGATTCTTGCCCACAGTCATAGATATAATGGTCATCGGAGTTAAATTTGCCCATTCCCATCCATTTTAGTTTGCTGATTCCTAAAATGTTGATGTTCATGCTTGCCATCTCCTGTTTGACTACTTGAAATTTACCTTGATTTGTGGACCTAATATTCCAGGTTTCTATGCAACATTATTCTTTACAAGATTGAATTTTACTTCCATCACCAGTCACATATACAACTGGGCATTGTTTTCACTTTGGCTCAACCTCTTCCTTCTTTCTGGTAGTGTTTCTCCATTTTCTCCAGTAGCATATTGGGCACCAACCTGGGAGTTCACCTTTCAGTGGCATATGTTTTTGCCTTTTCATACTGTTCATGGGGTTCTCAAGCCAAGAATACTGAAGTGGTTTGCCATTCCCTTCNACTTTGGCTCAACCTCTTCCTTCTTTCTGGTAGTGTTTCTCCATTTTCTCCAGTAGCATATTGGGCACCAACCTGGGAGTTCACCTTTCAGTGGCATATGTTTTTGCCTTTTCATACTGTTCATGGGGTTCTCAAGCCAAGAATACTGAAGTGGTTTGCCATTCCCTTCTCCAGTGGACTATGTTGTGTTAGAACTCTCCCCCATGATCCGTCCGTCTTAGGTGGCCCTGCATGGCCTGGCTCATAGCTTCACTGAGTTAGACAAGGCTGTAATCCAAGTGATCATTTTGGTTAGTTTTTCTGTGATTGTGGTTTCCATTCTGTCTGTCCTCTGAGGAAGCCTCCTGATGGCAGGGACTGGCTGTGGGGGAATCTGGTTCTTGCTCTGATGGGCAGGGCCATACTCAGTAAATCTTTAGTCCAATTTTCCAGTGGTGCGTGGGGCTGTGTTCTCTGCCTATACTTTGGCCTCAGGTAGGTGTAATGGCAGTTCTTCAAAAGGACTTGTGCCAGGACTGTTGCATTCAGTGCCCCGACCCCACGGCCGGCCACTGTTGAGCCATGCCTCTGCTGGGGGCTCCTGGACCCTCACAGGCATGCCTGGCTCAGTCTCTTGTCGTGTCAGTGCTCCTTTTTCCTGAGTTCTGGTGAACACAATGTTTTGTTTGTGCCCTCCAAGAGTCTGTTTACCCAATGGTGTGGAAGTTCTGTAATCACATCCCAGTGGCCTTTAAAGTCAGATTCCCTGGGGATGAAAGCCAAAGTCCGTTTCTGGGATCCCCAGGTTGGGAATCTGTTGTGGGCCCTAGAACTTGTGCAGCAGTGTGAGGACTTCTTGGTGCAATTGCTCTCCAGTCTGTGGGTGGTCTGTTCAGTGACTCTGCGGTGCTTAACACGCTGCAGCTCCCAGTTTGGCTGCAGCCAGAATCCCTGCTCCTGTGGCATGCCACTGTTGACCCGTGCCTCTGCAGGAGACACTCAGCTGCTCAAAGGCAGGTCTGGCTCGGTCTCTTGTGGAGTCCCTGGTTTCTGGTGTGCACATGATTTTGTCTGAGCCCTCTGAGTGTCTCTGGCAGGTATAGGGTTTTATTCTAAACATGATTTTGCCCCTCCAACCATCTTGTTGGGGCCTCTCCTTTTCCCTTGGATGTGGGGAATCTTTTTCTTTGGTGGGATCCACCATTCTCCTGTCGATGGTTGTTTAGTGGTTAGTTGCAATTTTTTTGGAGTTCTCACAGGAGAAGATGAGTGCATGCCCTTCTACTCTGCCATCTTGGGAAGCCATGAAGAAGTGTTTTCTAAGTGCAATTGAATTTACCCAGTGTATAGAAGTTGGGGTTAAATTCAGCAGACTAGTAAATTCTTTTGATGCCAGCCAATAGCCTTAGGGAGTAAACATCTCAAGATGGGAGAGAAGAGTAGGGCCTAGGTAGCATGGAGGAGTCGGTGTGCTGCCCCAGCGCCTTTTTCTGGAGGCATTTACCCATTTAAGGATGTGGATAAAGGGATGAGGCCAATGTGGGCTCATCTTATGTATATCATCTGTAACCAAATGTCACACACACAGCAGGCACCTGCGCGGTGCTTCCACGGCTTTTAGTAGGAGCCTTAGGTGAATGTAGTTAATGGGGAGGTTTGGTACTGATGAAAACAACTTTTAGATTCATTTAAATATTTTATGCTGCAATTTATTTATAACACCACATCTCTAGATTAGCAGCTAGAGGTTGGTATTAACTTCCTAGTATTTTTTGTAGGGTAACAGAGAGGGGCAACAAGAGCAGCTATGTCTACATCTTCCTTTTCGTAAAAGTACTTCAATGATAAAATGATCAGATCTCAGTAAGTTCTCTTCCTATACTTGGTTACCAACAAAAATTAATTCTTCATATGTGAAATATGAGCAATGATGTAGCCTCATATGGTCTTGAGGGAATTAAACAAGACAGTATCTACTATTAGCATGGTTCCTGGCTCAAAGTTGCAGGTTAATTAATGATTCATTATGGTTGCAATATATATGTCTTGTTAAGAATAAACAATAGCAAAAGCAATAGTGGGTACCCACATTCCTGTGATGCTTTATTGAGTTCTTTAGATAATGAAGGAAACATGCTTATGATTCTCTATATGATCAACATTCTTAAGATTTTCAAATATGTGGATAATTGAAATGTTTGTATTTGAACCAAACAAAGAATAGAACAAACAAATATTGTGTATTTTAATAAATTGATTCCATACCAAAAAAGTTGAAGACTAGATAATGAATTCAAATAGCCTAATCATATGATCATCTTGATAAATGCAGAAAGAGAAGTTGATAAAATTCAATGTCCATTTATGATAACAAAGTGGATATAGGCGGAACATGTGTATGTGTGCCCAGTTGCTCAATCATGTCCAACTCTGCAACCCCATGGACTATAGCTTGCCAGGCTCCTCTGTCCATGGAATTTTTTCAGGCAAGAATACTAGAGTGGCTTGCCGTTTCCTCCTCCAGGGGACCTTTCTGACCCAGGGATCAAACCCGTATCTCCTGCATTGGCAAGTGGATTATTTATCACTGTGCCACCTGGGAAGTCCACGGCAGTGGGGGAAGTATACCTCACTATAATAAAGGTCACATTAGACAGACTCACAGCTAACATATTCAACCATGAAAAGCTGAAAACTTTTCCTCTAAGATCAGGAACAAGGCAAGTATACCCATCCTTGCTATTTTCATTCAACATATTATTTGGAGTCCTAGCCACAGAAATCAGACAAGAAAAAGTGATAACAGACATCCAAATAGGGAAGAAGTAATATTGTTGTCATTTACAGACGACCTTATACTATACATATAAAATCTTAAAGACTCCATAAAAGAACTATTAGAACTAATAAATGAGTTCAGTAAGTTGTAGGATATAAAATCAATAAATAGAAATCTGTTGCATTTATATACATGAACATATATATATCAGTTCAGTTCAGTTCAGTTGCTCAGTCATATCCGACTCTTTGTGATCCCATGAATCACAGCACGCCAGGCCTCCCTGTCCATCACCAACTCCCAGAGTTCACTCAGACTCACACCCATCGAGTCAGTGATACCATCCAGCCATTTCATCCTCTGTCATCCCCTTCTCCTCCTGCCCCCAATCCCTCCCAGCATCAGAGTCTTTTCCAATGAGTCAACTCTTCGCATGAGGTGGCCAAAGTACTGGAGTTTCAGCTTTAGCATCATTCCTTCCAAAGAAATCCCAGGGCTGATCTCCTTCAGAATGGACTGGTTGGATCTTCTTGCAGTCCAAGGGACTCTCAAGAGTCTTCTCCAACACCAGAGTTCAAAAGCATCAATTCTTCGGCGTTCAGCCTTCTTCACAGTTCAACTCTCACATCCATACATGACTACTGGAAAAACCATAGCCTTGACTAGA
>SJYX01015781.1:82122-142694 GCA_006410675.1 Oreotragus oreotragus | reverse complement strand
AGAATCGATGCTTTTGAACTGTGGTGTTGGAGAAGACTCTTGAGAGTCCCTTGGACTGCAAGGAGATCCAACCAGTCCATTCTGAAGGAGATCAGCCCTGGGATTTCTTTGGAAGGAATGATGCTAAAGCTGAAACTCCAGTAGTTTGGCCACCTCATGCAAAGAGTTGACTCATTGGAAAAGACTCTGATGCTGGGAGGTATTGGAGGCAGGAGGAGAAGGGGACAACTGAGAATGAGATGACTGGATGGCATCACGGACTCAATGAACAAGAGTCTGGGTGAACTCCGAGAGTTGATGATGGACAGGGAGGCCTGGCGTGCTGCGATTCATGGGTTCGCAAAAAGTCGGACACGACTGAGTGACTGAACTGAACTGAACTGATATATATATATATATATGTATATATATATATATAGTGGGATATTAGTCACAATGAAAAAGAAGGAAATCTTGTCATTTGTGACAGTGGGTAGACCTAGAGAGTATTATGCTAAGTGAACTAAGTCAGAAGGTCAAATAGAGTATAATTTCACTTCACTTATAGGTAGAATCTAAAAAACAAAGTAATGGACAAATAAAACAGAAAGACACTCAAGTACAGAAAAGAAGCTAGTGGTCACCAGATGGGTGAGAGTTGGTGGGTCTGGCAAATTGGTGAACGGGATTCAGAGGTACTCCAGTTACAAATAAGTCATAGGAATGTAGTGTGCAGCATAGTAAATGTAAACAATAATACTGCAACAAACTTGCACGGTTACTGGACTTATTATAGCAATCAGTTCTTAATGTACAAAAACATTAAACCACTATGTTGTACACTTGAATCTAACAATATTGTATGTCAACTATACCACAATAAACTATTTTAAGAAAAAGAATTCAAAATGACTTTAAAGTGGAATTACATCTTTTTTTTCCTACACTTTGGAATTAAAAAAAAATTATTGAAATATAGTTGATTTGCAATGCTGTGTTAGTTTCAGGATAGTGAAGTGATTGTTTTATATAAATATACGTGTCTTCTTTTTTTACATTCTCTTCCATTATAAGTTATGAGAAGATATTGAGTATAGGGCCCTGTTCTATACGGTGGATACTTGTTGGTTACCTTGGCTCTCTGCTTTATTTTTGGTAGTCTGTATGTTTTAGTCTCAGATTCTTAGTCTATCCCTCCTCCCATCTTTGGTAACCATAAGTTTGTTTTCTGTGTCTGGGGATCAATTTCTGTTTTGTAAATAGGTTTATTTGTATCATTTTTCTTAGATTCCACTTGTAGTCAGTATCATGTGTTTGTCTTTGTCTGACATCGCGTAGTATGGTAATCTCTAC
This sequence comes from Oreotragus oreotragus, assembly GCA_006410675.1. Taxonomy (NCBI): domain Eukaryota; kingdom Metazoa; phylum Chordata; class Mammalia; order Artiodactyla; family Bovidae; genus Oreotragus; species Oreotragus oreotragus. Next base: position 141,362 of record SJYX01015781.1, on the reverse strand, counting down.
GGCCCATCCCTGTTGCTGAAAATGGCATTATTTCATTCTTTTCTATGGCTGAGTAGTGTTGTATGTATGTACCACGTCTTCTTTATCCATCTGTTGATGGACCTTTAGGTTGCTTCCATATCTTGGCTTTTGTAAATAGTGCTGCTGTGGATATTGAGGTGCATCTGTCTTTATGGATTATGTTTTCCTCCAGATAAATGCCTAGGAGTGGGATAGTAGGATCATACGGTAGCTCTATTTTTAACTTTTTTAAGGAAACTGCATACAGTGTTCTATAGTGGCAACATCGATTTACATTCCTCCCAACAGTGTACAGGGGTTCCTTTAAAGTCACTGGTCATTAGCTGAACCTGAAGTTCTTTAAAGCATTTTCTATTTATCTTTAGAACTTGTAATTTATAAATGATAATATATAAGCTAGACATTTGAAATAAAAACTTAAGTACACTTAGTCTTTACTATGAAAATATACGTGGAAAATTGTTGTTGTGTAATTTCTGAAGCTAGGAAATTTTTGTATTGCATTTGCTATCGTGGGAAGGGCTCTGAGGTCAGCATCACAAGGCCTGTATTGTCATGATCATTCTATGTCTAATACTCTTACCAAACCCTGTTCATTTGCCCCAAGCACAACAAGGCAAACGTGGAGGTTTATAGCAGATTAAGGAGTCATTCACAAGGCAGCTAAGCTAGGAGACAAAAAAACATCTCACATCTACCTCTCCAAAGGCCAGGGACTCAGGATGTTTATGGGATAAAGCTGAGATGTGGGGAGCAAGACTGGCAAAAGGTAACTGGAGACAAGAAAAAAGGTGGGTAAGGAGACTTCTGTGTAGACCCGCAGCTGAGCTCTGGGTCCTTCAAGATATGCTTGCTTGGTGTGCTCTGAGGGTGGGGTTTTGGCCCTCTGAGGTCAAAAGGTCACCAAGTGGACAATTGCACATGGACAGATGGAGAGCTCATGGGCTTACCCAGTCTTAAACAGCTGGAGCTCCAGCAGGATGCTGCCAGCTCCAAGTTCCTAAAAAACAAGTTGGGCAAATGGCTTGGCGCTTGGATAGTATGCTTGGAGAACAAGTTTTTTTTATAAAAACAACCAAAGTGTGACTGAGTGAAGGCAGGTTATAGGTGTAATGCATTTAACTGATGATTAACCTGGGCTTCAATACCAGGTAAGTTTCTTACTCTGAGACTCAATATTCTTATGTTTAAAATGAAATCTGTTTCTGTTGTACTTTCAGAATTAAATAAGATCATAGATGTGGAATGCTCTGAAAAAGGTGTCAAGTGTGGTAAAAAGGGGTTTACATTAGTGTTGCTATGCTCTTGTTCAGCTCCTTCTATGCCAACTACTGTTGAAATGAAACCTAACTAGGCAGCGCCATGGTTACCTAATTTTCAGGAATTGACTTCCCCAAACCTAACAAACATGACATGAAACACAATGCATATTGAGATCCTCTTGCTTTGCACCTCACTGAGAAGAGCATGGTTTGGTCCACACACTAATTACTATCTTCCTCTTTACATATCAAAATTTGGCCCAGCCTATGAAGCCTGAGTGTTCCAACTGAAATTACCTCATTTTTCTCTGTTCTTTGCACAGGTGCTTCCCTGGTGGCTCAGAGGTTAAAGCGTCTGCCCACAATACAGGAGACCTCAGTTTGATCCCTGGGTCAGGAAGGTTCCCCTGGAGAAGGAAATGGCAACCCACTCCAGTATTCTTGCCTGGAGANCCAACTGAAATTACCTCATTTTTCTCTGTTCTTTGCACAGGTGCTTCCCTGGTGGCTCAGAGGTTAAAGCGTCTGCCCACAATACAGGAGACCTCAGTTTGATCCCTGGGTCAGGAAGGTTCCCCTGGAGAAGGAAATGGCAACCCACTCCAGTATTCTTGCCTGGAGAATCCCATGGATGGAGGAACCTGATGGGCTACAGTCCACAGGGTTGCGAAGAGTCGGACATGACTGAGTGACTTCACTTAGTGCAACTTAAGGACTAAATTGTTTACCCTTTGCTTTGTATCCAAGCAAACTTTGGATCCTTAAGGGTAAAGTGTGTATTCAATGTATGATTTTACACCCAACAGAGTCTAGCAGAGTGCTTGGCCCCAAATAGGCAGTGCTGAGCAGATATTTCTTTAATGGTGAGGATATGTTACAGGATTTGAAATCTCATCCAGCATACAACTTTTGCTAGGAGAGAGAGAAGCAAGGGAATATTGGGGCAATTAGAAGATAGGAGATGAGCAAAAGGTAAATTGAAAAAAAATGGGTTTAACCAGTTTAAACAAGGACAGGGAACAATATTTTGTAATACCTATAAGGGAAAATAATCTGAAAAAATATATGTATGTATAATTGAATCACTTTGCCGCACACCCAAAACAGAGCATTGTAAATGAAGTGTATATGTCAATTTAAAAAAAAGAGAGAAAAAGCAAAACTAAGTTTGGACATGATGAACATGAGAAAACTGAAATGAAAGATTAATTCAAACCTGCAGGTCAAATTCGAAGATCTGTAATGAGAGATATTTTTAAAACCGGGAAAGAACATATACTTTTATTAAACTACAATTTAAGTCTGCTGTACAACAATCAAGTATCAAAGATGCAGTAAGATATGTGAAAAGAATGAAGAGAAGGGGACTATTATTTCACGTTCATATTATGTGTCAGCATCTGGAAAAATGCTTTATATAAACTCCAGTTTAAGAGAAAGGATGTGGTTTTCTGTTAAGCTATAGACAATGCAAGGGTGAAAGCAACTCTAGGGATGATACTTGGATTAAGAAAGATGGTGCATTTCTGCGATTTAAGTTTTGTGGTGTTTTTCCTCCCTCATTATTAGGAGTTGTAATGCAGGACAAAATATCTGCCATTGCTTATTAAAAGAAAGCCTGAGAGTGCTGAAAAGAATAGCTAGTGACAGATACCAGGAAATATTTTCTATATTATTATAAGATTTGCAAGGCATGTGCATGATCTCTGCAATTCATAAGCAAATAGAGAAATCATGCTGGGTTCTTTAACTTCTATCAAGCTCATCAAAGAAAGCAGAACAAAATGAATTGCAAAGACATATTTTTGAGGAGAGATGTTTGAACAATATATGAGATAACAAAATGAAAGGGAAGTTAATAGCCATGATTTTTTTTTTCCCTAGGAGGGGGAAGTCAAATAAATAGTCTTTTGTTTTTTCTAAGAGAAATGTGAATTCTAATGAATCTTAAACTACGTATCACCTTTGGGGAGCTATTAGTTTTTGTATGGAGTGGTTGATAGAATGACATTTTCCTATTGAATCTAGATAAGAATAGGCCAACACTAATTGTTTTCAGAAGTTTGAAGTCACCCAAATACATATTTCAGTAGAGAATGTAAAAGAAAAATTATGTTTAAACCGTGGGAAAAAATACAGAAGTGACATTTTGAAAGGGAATGGGGTGTCATTTAAAGTTATTTCAGTGATAGAGGAAAATTCCACTGGCTTTGATTCTCATAGCAGATTCTCTTTCCTTCCCTAGTCTGTGTTATCATGGGTTGGATAGTATGCAGGTAAATTCTTGTTGTTTTCATCCTTGAATTCCAATCAGTCTCAGGATTTGTTTTCACATGTACTATCAATCAATAGAGTAAAAGGCACACATTAATAAATAACTTGAACTTTCTTCTCCTCCTGGAGATTTAAGAAGCGAACTAGCTTAAAAAAATGCATAAGCCAGTCCAAACTTGGTCGATATCTCTTTTATTTCCTTAAGTCAATTTTGTCAACTGCCAAAAAAAAAATTATGAATTTATTAACACTTGAATGCATAATTTACTCTCAGGCATGGAATGATCCAAAACAAACAAGCCAGTTTGTGTTCATATAACTAAAGTTATATGAATTTTTGAATATACTACCTCATAAATCTAATACATTGCTGAACTTAAGAAAAAATAGTGTTGACACTTAAGGGGCCCACCATTAATTATCTCTTACTGCAGACATCATGACCTCCCTTTATTCTATAGGATTTTTTTCCTCCTTATGGTGCTATAAATATTTCATGTATTTTTTTCCTCTATTAGGTCTGTGGTGCTCATCACTGGGTATGGTCTCAGTAAATTTTCTAGGATATTCTGCCATTTCTATAAAGATGTTTGCTGTTACTTATTTTCTAATATAAATCTGTAGTTGGTTTTAGTATATTCAACTCTGCTAACGAGGAAATAGAGCTTTAGGCAGGTTGATTTGTGGACATGGTCATCTCAGTTCCCAGTGATGCACTTGTTTTGGGGGATTGGCTGTAAACCATGTTCTTTGCCCCTGCTCGTTCCTTTGCTGCAGGCTCATCCAGCAGGACTGATGCCATTTTCTGTGACTTCTGCCTTCATGATGCCTTGCCTGACTCTCCAGTCTAAACTGGAACCTCTGAATTCTCTACTTCACCTTATACGTTCTCCTCAGCATTTAATAATTTGGAGTTTTACATTTGTGTGACTACTAATGTATGTGTCACAAACTCTCCTATAATCCACGAGGGAAGGAATTGTGTTTCCAGAACCCACTACAGAAACAGATGCAGAGAGGGCGCTCAGTAAATATTCTTGAAAGTATGAGTTAAGGTGAGATTCAAACCCAAGTCTGTACTACTGTAGAGTCATGGATTCACCTATTAAGGAGTGGTGGCAGGGCTCCCGTGGCCAGTCCTTGCATGTGGAGCTTTGAGGGCTGGGGGCTACATGGGATCTACCCTGTAGGCTGTATCCTGAATTGTCATATTGAGATTAGACTGGAAGCTCATTGAGCGCATGCCCCATAGTTTACATTTATTGTAAGTAAAGCATACAGTTGGTTGGTCTTCAGTAAATACTGAATGTCAAGAGCTGATCTTAAAGTGTACTCTATCACAGAGCATTCTCTCTCTCATTAACGGTGTATTCCTACCACCATTCCTTGGCATTCTCTGTTCTTCTGTTTTAATAACTGATGATCATGTTCATGATTGTGTCACCAGGCTATGCATGGTGTTAATGTTTCCTTCTTTCTCCTTTATTTTAAGACATTTGGAGTGATCGAGCTTTCAAATCCTTGAAAAGGTGGACGTCACTGTCTACGGCAAGTAGACTGCATATTTTTATAATGTACCACACAACTTTGAAAGCAACACAGAAATTCAGAGTACTCAGATTGAAAAAATGAACACTTTCTATGTTTAAAAGTGAATGAGTTTTACATATGTTTGGAGTTACATACATTTTTCTTCCCATTTATAAGAACTGGGCACAAAGCAGGAGATTTAATCCTATTCTGCTTTGGGTCTTTGTTGATTTTTCTTCCCACCCCCGCTCCATCCTATCCACTCCATTCCTTTTGTTCTTCGTAGTTTCGTGCTAACTTTGGAGCTGCAGACATGTCATAGATCACAGGATTTTATATATGAGCTAAGAGCAAGAATGCTAAAATAATTTCTTTCTCAGGCCTTAAAGATAGATGGCAGGTCAAGACATTTGAGTTCATAGCCAAACATACTGAGGCACAGAGTAACATGGCAGTAATTTGAGTTGCAAGTGCCAAAAGTGCTTGTTCAGCACTAACAAGAAATAGGAGAACAGGATCAGTATAATCTCATATTCTTATTAAATTAAAAAAAAAAAAGCAGAGTAATGCCAAGGTTATGACATGAACTGACAAGACCAAAAAAAAAAAAAAAAAGAAACTCAGAAAACAAAACACACACAACTCAGAGATTTTCAGATGCTTCATCTTCTATTTGCAGGCATGTGAAAGAATAAAAATAAGCCCCATGGCATGAGTTATAGATGAAGTATCTGCCTTTAGCTTGGAATTTCCTGGCATTTTTCAGCTTGTGACACAAGACTTGATGTGATTAAACAAGGGCTTTTCTCCAAATGTAAAGTTTTTTTGTTGTTTCAAAGCTGAATCTAATATGCTCTAACTTTTTTAAATGGGAGCAGATGCCTCTGTTCTGTGAGCTGGCTACCAGACTCTCAGAAATAAGTGGTGAATGGAGGCCTGTTCTGGTAGAGGTTAAGGAAACAGCCCTCCATATTTGTCTTTTAGAAGTACACATTACCCCTGCGCTCCCAAGCAACAGGGCTTGTGTCCCTCCACAGGATGAGGCTGGGCAGGGAGTGGCTTCCCTTGGATTGGATTTTGCTTGGACTCCCTTGGAGAAGTCTCTGAAGAAGCACAGTCTTGGGGCCAAGCTCACCAGTGAGCGACAGCATCACTGTCCCCAAGAGATGATAAGAAAGAGGGTCGGGACACCTCTAGTGGGGAAGTATAAGATTGCCAAAATTACTATTGTCATTTTCTTTTTCAGCATATTAAAAAGCAAAGACATTACTTTACCAACAAAGATTGATCTAGCCAAAGCTATGGTTTTTCAGTAGTCATGTATGGGTGTGAGAGTTGGGCTATAAAGAAAGCTGAGCATCGAAGAATTGATGCTTTTGAACTGTGGTGTTGGAGATATAAATCTAATACATTGCTGAACTTAAGAAAAAATAGTGTTGACACTTAAGGGGCCCACCATTAATTATCTCTTACTGCAGACATCATGACCTCCCTTTATTCTATAGGATTTTTTTCCTCCTTATGGTGCTATAAATATTTCATGTATTTTTTTCCTCTATTAGGTCTGTGGTGCTCATCACTGGGTATGGTCTCAGTAAATTTTCTAGGATATTCTGCCATTTCTATAAAGATGTTTGCTGTTACTTATTTTCTAATATAAATCTGTAGTTGGTTTTAGTATATTCAACTCTGCTAACGAGGAAATAGAGCTTTAGGCAGGTTGATTTGTGGACATGGTCATCTCAGTTCCCAGTGATGCACTTGTTTTGGGGGATTGGCTGTAAACCATGTTCTTTGCCCCTGCTCGTTCCTTTGCTGCAGGCTCATCCAGCAGGACTGATGCCATTTTCTGTGACTTCTGCCTTCATGATGCCTTGCCTGACTCTCCAGTCTAAACTGGAACCTCTGAATTCTCTACTTCACCTTATACGTTCTCCTCAGCATTTAATAATTTGGAGTTTTACATTTGTGTGACTACTAATGTATGTGTCACAAACTCTCCTATAATCCACGAGGGAAGGAATTGTGTTTCCAGAACCCACTACAGAAACAGATGCAGAGAGGGCGCTCAGTAAATATTCTTGAAAGTATGAGTTAAGGTGAGATTCAAACCCAAGTCTGTACTACTGTAGAGTCATGGATTCACCTATTAAGGAGTGGTGGCAGGGCTCCCGTGGCCAGTCCTTGCATGTGGAGCTTTGAGGGCTGGGGGCTACATGGGATCTACCCTGTAGGCTGTATCCTGAATTGTCATATTGAGATTAGACTGGAAGCTCATTGAGCGCATGCCCCATAGTTTACATTTATTGTAAGTAAAGCATACAGTTGGTTGGTCTTCAGTAAATACTGAATGTCAAGAGCTGATCTTAAAGTGTACTCTATCACAGAGCATTCTCTCTCTCATTAACGGTGTATTCCTACCACCATTCCTTGGCATTCTCTGTTCTTCTGTTTTAATAACTGATGATCATGTTCATGATTGTGTCACCAGGCTATGCATGGTGTTAATGTTTCCTTCTTTCTCCTTTATTTTAAGACATTTGGAGTGATCGAGCTTTCAAATCCTTGAAAAGGTGGACGTCACTGTCTACGGCAAGTAGACTGCATATTTTTATAATGTACCACACAACTTTGAAAGCAACACAGAAATTCAGAGTACTCAGATTGAAAAAATGAACACTTTCTATGTTTAAAAGTGAATGAGTTTTACATATGTTTGGAGTTACATACATTTTTCTTCCCATTTATAAGAACTGGGCACAAAGCAGGAGATTTAATCCTATTCTGCTTTGGGTCTTTGTTGATTTTTCTTCCCACCCCCGCTCCATCCTATCCACTCCATTCCTTTTGTTCTTCGTAGTTTCGTGCTAACTTTGGAGCTGCAGACATGTCATAGATCACAGGATTTTATATATGAGCTAAGAGCAAGAATGCTAAAATAATTTCTTTCTCAGGCCTTAAAGATAGATGGCAGGTCAAGACATTTGAGTTCATAGCCAAACATACTGAGGCACAGAGTAACATGGCAGTAATTTGAGTTGCAAGTGCCAAAAGTGCTTGTTCAGCACTAACAAGAAATAGGAGAACAGGATCAGTATAATCTCATATTCTTATTAAATTAAAAAAAAAAAAGCAGAGTAATGCCAAGGTTATGACATGAACTGACAAGACCAAAAAAAAAAAAAAAAAGAAACTCAGAAAACAAAACACACACAACTCAGAGATTTTCAGATGCTTCATCTTCTATTTGCAGGCATGTGAAAGAATAAAAATAAGCCCCATGGCATGAGTTATAGATGAAGTATCTGCCTTTAGCTTGGAATTTCCTGGCATTTTTCAGCTTGTGACACAAGACTTGATGTGATTAAACAAGGGCTTTTCTCCAAATGTAAAGTTTTTTTGTTGTTTCAAAGCTGAATCTAATATGCTCTAACTTTTTTAAATGGGAGCAGATGCCTCTGTTCTGTGAGCTGGCTACCAGACTCTCAGAAATAAGTGGTGAATGGAGGCCTGTTCTGGTAGAGGTTAAGGAAACAGCCCTCCATATTTGTCTTTTAGAAGTACACATTACCCCTGCGCTCCCAAGCAACAGGGCTTGTGTCCCTCCACAGGATGAGGCTGGGCAGGGAGTGGCTTCCCTTGGATTGGATTTTGCTTGGACTCCCTTGGAGAAGTCTCTGAAGAAGCACAGTCTTGGGGCCAAGCTCACCAGTGAGCGACAGCATCACTGTCCCCAAGAGATGATAAGAAAGAGGGTCGGGACACCTCTAGTGGGGAAGTATAAGATTGCCAAAATTACTATTGTCATTTTCTTTTTCAGCATATTAAAAAGCAAAGACATTACTTTACCAACAAAGATTGATCTAGCCAAAGCTATGGTTTTTCAGTAGTCATGTATGGGTGTGAGAGTTGGGCTATAAAGAAAGCTGAGCATCGAAGAATTGATGCTTTTGAACTGTGGTGTTGGAGAAGACTCTTGAGAGTCCCTTGGATTGCAAGGAGATCCAACCAGTCCATCCTAAATAAAATCAGTCCTGAATATTCATTGGAAGGACTGATGCTGAAGCTGAAACTCCAATACTTTGGCCACCTGATGCGAAGAACTGACTCATTGGAAGAGACCCTGATGCTGGGAAAGATTGAAGGTGGGGAGGAGAAAGAGACAACGGAGGATGAGATGGTCGGATGGTATCACTGATGCGATGGACATGAGGTTGAGTAGGCTCGGGGAGTTGGTGATGGACAGGGAAGCCTGGTGTGCTGTAGTCCATGGGGTCGCAAAGAGTTGGACACAACTGAGCAACTGAACTGAACTGAAAGCTGAAGGGGTGCTAGAGAAATAGGGAGAGGTAGGCTGAGTGAAGTGGTGAACAGTCTGGCAATCTCCTGGATATGCCTGGGTCTGGTCCTGGGGCAGGGGCAGCCAGGAGTCTCTGCATCCTTGGTATTTTGTGGGATGAGTCATGTAGGGATGGGAAATAGGGCCGGCCCCTGGTAAGTTCAGCCCCACCCCTGAGGTAGTGGCTGTCATCATACTGAGGAGCACAGACTGGACTAGGAAACTCCGTCCTGAGCAGTCAACAACAAATCATGAGGGGATGCAGAATAGGACCAGAGACAAACCTTAGGCAAGTCCTTCCTTCTGCAGGGGGAGTGAAGGGAGGTAAGGAATACTCCTTGCTTTCTTTTCAACTGCTGTGATCTTGAACATATGCAGTGAACATAAATATGTGCTTGAAACCATCTGGAAAAGGCCCCCTGCCCCTAAACAGTTCCAATGTCAAATGTCACCACTTAGTGATACATTTGCATTAATAATGCTTTCATAATATTAATAATAATTAAGTATTATACTTGAGTTCTCTTGGGTTTTGTTTTTGTGAATCTATTGTGGTTTTTTTTTTTTTTTCTATTGTGTTTTTGATCTGTGGTTTCCCTGATTTTTTAGTATGTTAACCCATTACTATATCTACTTGCTTTTGACTGGGAGTTATACAGACTCAAATACCTTTCTTCTTTTTACCATCTTGATCTCTCTCTCCAATAATAATCAAGCAAATATTCAGTAAATCTGGTGAGGGTTGGAGGGAAGGAATCTATATCTCAGGTTAGCTATAGATTGTTGTTTAATAAAATTTTCTCTACCTGTAGATCAGCTCTATGAAGGAAAACAAGCTATTGATTGATGGAAGGATTGCAGATTTATTTGAGTGGTCTATGACTAGGATCTTGATGAATTCTTGTCCCACTGATGTGACCATGTACACATCACCAAGCTTCTTGGGGCTCAGATTTGTTGTCTGTGTAATAGAAGTGTGGACATGGTGGCCAGCGTGGATGATTTCTAAGATTCTTTATGGGTCTGGGTCTGATACTCTATGGGGAAATGATTCTGAGAAGGAGGCAGGGGGCTTGAGAAGCACGGAATGTGGGGGCTGGCAAGGAAATTCAAAGTGGTGCAGTGTTTCAGGCAAGTGGATCACATTTCTCTAAAAAGATTCGATTGGAATCTATACTTCTTTGTTTTTGAGCCACGTTCTTTTGGGCTTACTCTTCACAAAGAAACACCATCCACAGTCCTGGATGGTGTGTGTGTGTGAGACAGAAGAGTATAAATGTCATGCAGAAATGTGCTAAAATTGATTTAAGGCCATGCTCTAGTATATGACCTGTAAAAACATTTGAAACTCCTAAAATATGGAACCTGAAAGTCCACAGAAGCAGCTCAGTCTAACAACACCTTCACAGACAATATTTATCTTGGTAAAATGTTGATAATAAGGAATTAGTCATGAAAATATCATTGCACTTTCCCTTAGAAGCTTTAAAAAATGATGGGCCTAGAAGAGTTATAGACTCTGACCCACAGGGATTGAGTGGGAAGGTAGAGAAATTTTCCGGAAGAGCAGAGTCACTTAGCAGTAGGCTGTCAAACGTGACACACAGCAGAATTAGTCGCTCCCTTTTAATGCTCCTGAAATGTTTTCTTGGGGCCTGTTACAGCCGTTACCAAATATCTCACCTGTAGTACATTCAGCTGTGAACATGGCTGTCTCTCCTATCCTCTGATGACTCCTCAAGGAAGGGAACATGGTCATTTATTTCTCTCCCCTCCAGAACTGCTGTTCCAAAGACTAAGACTCAGACCGCTGAAGCCACTCATGCCTGTTAGTCTCTGAACTAGCTTGCCCAGCTACCTGAAATTTTCACTCGGAAGTAGAATTATCATCTCCGACCTGACGCTGTAAACAGAGCTCTTGCTTTCCACCTCACCTTCTTCCCAATTGGCTGTGTCTCCATTTCAGTAGTGGGCACAACTCTCCACCTAGTCATTCAACCCAAACCCTCAAAGCTACCCTTGATTCTTATTTGCCATTTACAGCCCGACCTCTGATTCTTCAGCACCATCAGCAAAACTTATCCTGAAACCACCCACTCTTCTTCCCTTCTCATGACCACTTTAATTCAAGCCAAATTGAATATGATAGCATGCTTCAGTTTCTGTGCTCAGCCCAAACCATTCTCCATGAAGCAGCCAGAGTGATCTTTTGCAAAGTTAGACCCCAGTAGGTCACTTTGGTGTGCCCTGGATTCCTGCCGCATCTAGAGTGAAATACGAGACGTGTTCCAGACGTGTGCCCTGGCATGTCTTAGTTCCTTGACTACCTCTTGAACTGGTCCCCCATCGGTCACTGTCCTTTGGTCACACAGGCCGCCTCTGATTGTGAACATGGGACCCCATCATGCGCTTGTTTTCTTTAGCAGCAGATTCCCTGCTTCATGAACCTCAGGGGGCAGGCTCCTTCATATCAGTCTGCTGTCAGCGCAAATGACTATTTTTTAGTGAGTTCTGAACTGACCATCCTGCCTAAACTAGCATCCAGCCCTGCTACCTCTTATCTCTATTACATCATCCTGTTTTGTTTTACTTGGAGCATTTATCACTAGTGAACATTATTATTTGTTCATTTTTTATGTGCTTACTTATTATTTTCAGCTGTGTCCCTCACGTGGAAGGCCTATATGAGCAGGAAACTTGCCTGTTTTGTTCTTCATTGAAGTCAGTCCTAAAACAGCACCTCGGTCATAATTGTTGGTCAGTTGCCAAGTTGTGTCCAACTCTTTGTGACTCCAGACTGTAGACCGCCAGGCTTCCCTGTCCTTCATGATTTCCCAGGATTTGCTCAAATTTATGTCCATTGAGTCAATGATGCTATCCACTGGAGTGGGGTGCCATGCTCTCTTCCAGGGGAACTTCCTGACCCAGGGATCAAATCAGCGTCTCTTATGTTTCCTGCATTGGCAGGCAGATTCTTTATCACTAGAGCCACTTATGAAGACCTTAGGACATAGAATGAATCCATCCATATTTCCAGCTCCATTCCTGAACTCTGCCTTTAGTGAGAAGTATGTGATGACCCTTTCGGTATGGAAATCAGTGAGGATGGTGAGAGAAGACAAGAAAGGCATAAAATGTGGCCTTGTTTCCCTTACCTGTCTCACCCTCCTCAAGACATCAGGGAGCGTGGAAGGTGAGCTACATGATGTTGCTGGGAGGTCTGAGCAGACCCCTCTCATCCCACTTTTGTTAGTGTCATAGTTTGATCAGTGAAATCAGAAGTGACACATTCAGTTCAGTTCAGTTCAGTCGCTCAGTCGTGTCCGACTCTTTACGACCCCATGAGTCGCAGCACGCCAGGCCTCCCTGTCCATCACCATCTCCCGGAGTTCACTCAGACTCACGTCCATCGAGTCCGTGATGCCATCCAGCCATCTCATCCTCGGTCGTCCCCTTCTCCTCCTGCCCCCAATCCCTCCCAGCATCAGAGTCTTTTCCAATGAGTCAACTCTTCGCATGAGGTGGCCAAAGTACTGGAGTTTCAGCTTCAGCATCATTCCTTCCAAAGAAATCCCAGGGTTGATCTCCTTCAGAATGGACTGGTTGGATCTCCTTGCAGTCCAAGGGACTCTCAAGAGTCTTCTCCAACACCACACTTCAAAAGCATCAATTCTTCGGCGCTCAGCTTTCTTCACAGTCCAACTTTCACATCCATACATGACCACAGGAAAAACCACAGCCTTGACTAGGCGGACCTTAGTCGGCAAAGTAATGTCTCTGAGTAGAAAAGGAAATGGGAAGTTTAAAGTTCATGTCCTGAGCTTCTCAGGAGTTATTTTACTGGGCTCGCCATTCTTATTGGTTTAGATGAAACTAAGGGTATCTTGGAAGGCTGATCTTGTTCCTGGGCCTCTGGATAAAGGGAAATGGCTTTGGTGCATTTAGATGAGTTTCTCTAATCTACACACACATGCACATGCATACGTGCACACGTGCACACACACACACAGTATGAGGTCTTGACCTTCAGAGGGCACTTATATCTATGTAATTTGGGACATACCAGGACTCTCTGATATCTAAAAGCTTGAAATATATTTGGGAAGGTGACATATGCACGAGGAAAATGAGATACTTATTTAAGGAAAATACTTAAATGCTACAAATTGTTACAATGTATGTGAACAGTGATGACTCAAAAAGCAAAGAAAAATAACTATGAGTAAAAATTATTAGGTCTTCATCCACATTTTCCCAAGCTATGTAAAACCATAGGGGATTTAGTGAGGCTGCAGAACGTAGTTTTCTCAATACACTGGAATTAAATATTTACCAGTTTTGTTTTTCTTTTGCAACTGGTTGCAAGATCTGAAGTTGAATCACATTCAGTTAGTAACAGTTAACATAACCAATATGTTAATTAAATTTTAAAATAATGAACTAATGGATAGAGTGTTTTTACATGCTTAAATATTAAGATTTTTAGAAGAAAAAATGAATATTTGTCTTTCTGCAAACATATTTATCTCTCCACTTTTTAGAACTTATTTTCCAAATAGAGATCATATAAGCCCTTTATTATTTTTCACATACCTTGCCCTTCTTTACCAAAGAAAGAGAAATCAACATACATTTATTTTCTTTTAAGTTCAGTGGCTCTAATGAAAATCTTGGGAAGAGAAAAATTTGAAACCGATTGTTTCATGGTAATTGTGGTAGCTTTCAGGGCTCTCCAGGTGGCTCAGTGGTAAAGAATCCACCTGCCAACGCAGGAGGCACATGAGACACAGTTTTGATCCCTGGGTCACACAGATCTCCTAGAGAAGGAAATGTCAGCCCGCTCTGGTATTCTTGCCAGGAAAATTCCATGGAGAGAGGAGCCTGATGAGCTACATTCCGTGGGGTTGCAAAGAGTCAGACCAGGCAGGCACGCTGGAACTCTGTGCTCTTGGTAACACCCAAGATCACTTAGCACATAAATGCACACAACTGTGGGTACGTAATTGTGGATGAGGTGACTTGCTCTGGTTTATCAAACAAGCTTTTGCAGTGTGGTGTGCGCTGTTCTCCACAGCTGTTCTGTAAGCTGACTGGCCCTCCTTAGGAGCTTCCTTTCCAAGTTGCACAGGCTCTTTCAAATCATTACAGAACATTGTTAGTCTTGTATGGACTTTGTCTTCATGCTCTTCAGGACTCTATTGCTCTAATATGATCTAGTTTTTAAAAGGAAAATCCCTGTAACTTGAGAAAATACAAAGTAAATGCAGGACAAAGGTTAATAGAAGCTCTTCTCTGAAAAAAATAATGAAAACCTGCCATTTGATTATTTAGGCAAATTTGACATATTTCAGCCTTCATTCATTTGCACTTCTTCAATAGGTAATTTTTTATCAAAGACTACTAGGTCAAGAATTTCTAGGGTCATCCCTGTATAAGGCATTTGTGGGTTGAGTAGCTTTTATAACTGACTTCTTTATCAGAAAGACTTCATAGGCAGCTGCATATTTTATTGCCTTTCCCCATTCTAGTTAACAAGGAAGAAAAATCCATTGAGAAATGCATAAATACATATTCAGCTTATACTGTGGCAATTTAAAAAGTGTTTCTGGAAATGCCATGAACATTTTATGGATAGTGAACTCTTTCAATTTTAAAATTTATAACATAACCGTAAAAGTTTTGAAGACTTTTAGGGGGGAAAAAAAAGCTCACTTCTTCCTTAAAACTTATGTCTGAAACTGATTAGTCTCATGAAATGCCCCTTTATGTAGGAGAAAACTTTAGAAAACCTAGGACTTACCATTGAGTCAAGACCATTTATATCTTAAGTCATGTTTGTTTATACCTGGCGTAGTCACCCTGGCTTAGACATCACTTTTATGATCCCTGGTTTTAAGTGGCTAGTATACAGAGCTGCATGTATAGGAGAGCATTCAGTGTCTATGTTTGTCCTGGCATGTCAGTTCAGTGAATTCTCCCAGGATAAGTGGGGAGAAGTACCTGAGGCCTTTACTGGATGTGTAACTAACCTGTTCCCAGAGCAGACAGGGCACCTTTTAAGGCAACTGCTGAGATGTATCCTGTCAACTCTTTCTACAGCTCAGTACTGTTTGTTAGTTTCCAGTATTATTCATTTGATATAATTAATTTTATTTGTATATAGTGCAATGACATTCCTATTTTTACTGCTTCCTGGAGCTATTCCAAGCAAAAGCTTAATTTGCATAACAAGTACACTGTTTCATCTTTATGTGACTTTCTTTCCCTTTGTGAGGTCCTTCATATGCATAGTGTGCTTTCAGATTAAAAAACTCTTGGCACAGCAAAGCCATTGCTATTTATTTACTTTAAACAGTAGGTCAAGCAAAATATTGATTAACTACAGTGGGACTGTCTTCCTATTTTAGCATGACTACTAATACTACTAATATGACTATTAATGTTAATAGAGAGTTCCAGAAAAAACATCTGCCTCTGTTTTACTGACTACGCCAAAGCCTTTGACTGTGTGGATCACAACAAACTGTGGAAAATTCTTAAAGAGATGGGAATACCAGACCACCTTATCTACCTTCTGAGAAATCTGTATGCAGGTAAAGAAGCAACAGTTAGAACAGGACATGAACAGACTAGTTCCAAATCAGGAAAGGAGTACGTCAAGGCTGTATATTGTCTCCCTCCTTATTTAACTTATATGCAGAGTACATCAAATAAAATGCTGGGCTGGATGAAGCACAAGCTGGAATCAAGACTGCTGGGAGAAATATCAATAACCTCAGATATGCAGATGACACCACCCTTATGGCAGAATCGTAGAACTAAAGAGGCTCTTGGTGAAAGTGAAAGAGGAGAGTGAAAAAGTTGGCTTAAAACTCAACATTCAGAAAACTAACATCATGGCATCTGGTCCCATCACTTCATGGGAAATAGATGGAGAAACAATGGAAACAATGACAGACTTTATTTTTCTTCAAAATCACTGCAGATGGTTACTGCAGCCATTAAATTAAAAGATGCTTGGTCCTTGGAAGAAAAGTTATGACCAACCTAGACAGCATATTACAACTTTACCAGCAAAGGTCTGTCTAGTCAAAGCTATGGTTTTTCCAGTAGTCATGTATGGATGGGAGAGTTGGACCATAAAGAAAGCTGAGCTCCAAAGAATTGATTCTTTTGAACTGTGGTGTTGGAAAAGACTCTCTAGAGTTCCTTGGACTGCAAGGAAATCAAACCAGTCAGTCCTAAGGGAAATTAGTCCTGACTATTCATTGGGAGACGGGGAAGGCAATGGCACCCCACCCCAGTACTCTTGCCTGGAAAATCCAATGGACGGAGTAGCCTGATGGGTTGCAGTCCATGGGGTCGCTAACAGTCGGACAGACTGAGCGACTTCACTTTCACTTTTCTCTTTCATGCATTGGAGAAGGAAATGGCAACCCACTCCAGTATTCTTGCCTGGAGAATCCCAGGGATGGGGGAGCCTGGTGGGCTGCCGTCTATGGGGTCACACGGAGTCGGACAGGACTGAAGTGACTTAGCAGCAGCAGCAGCATTCATTGGGAGAACTGATGCTGACCCTGAAACTCCAATACTTTGGTACCTGGTGTGAAGAACTGACTCATTGGAAAAGACCCTGATGCTGGGAAAGACTGAAGGCAGGAGGAGAAGGGGATGACAGGATGAGATGGTTGGATAGCATGACTGACTTGATGGACAGGAGTTTGAGCAGGCTCCAGGAGTTGCTGATGGACAGGGAAGCCTGACGTGTTGCAGTCCATGGGGTCGCAAAGAGTCAGACACGACTGAGTGACTGAACTGAACTGAGTCTGACTACAAATGTATGTGTGTAAGTTTTTCCTTTCTTCCTCTATCCTATAGTAGTAAAAATAGTGTAGACTTCAGAATATAGAAAGAAGTCCTTGGTATTTTAAATATTTACTTGCTCATCTTAAATTGACTTTGCTTGCGAGTTTTAAATTGGTATATATAATTGTTAAAGTGCAGGATCATTATATAACTCCAATCCATGAAAAACATGCGTTCACATCAGAAACAATTGAAAGGTAAAGAGAAGGAACTGTATGATAGAGGACAGCTGATGTGACCAGTCTTAATATTTTTATATTTCAAAATCCTAAGAGATCTTTGGTTCAAGGGTTCCTGCATGGTGGCAGGCTTATGTTTGAGGGAGGTGGCACTCTTTGTATTATTTCTGTGATGAAAAGTGTTTTAGTTCCCAAATTTCCCTATCCTTTGTGAGTGAAAAGAAATGGGACTTCTATTTTCCACATTTATTCATTCCCATTATGTTTCTAATGTTTTTGTTAACTGTTAGACAATGTAGACAGTCTATAAGGTACACATAATTTCTATTTCTGAGGTACAGAAACTGGGGTTCAAAGAAGATAAACAAATGTTCATGGCCACAGTTATTAAGAAAAACCTGGAATTTACATGTAGGTCTCTGATTATAAAATCCAGATTCTTTCTTTTGTGGGATGCTGTCAGTGAACCCAGGGCCTTTTGCCTTCTTTCATTATTCTCCAAGCTTTAAATATTTAATCGTCCTTTAACATTTTTCTGAATGCAGCCCCAAGTTTTCTAAGTCTCATTAAGGGTGAGACCCAGGTCTGCCAGAACCTTCTAATAAAGGAAAAATTCTTCTCTGAAAGAAGGTCCTACCTGGGGCCGAGAACACCATATACCATAGTTCTCCAAACATTTTCAGTGAAGCAGAGTTAATATAAGTGCCAAGGTCAGGCTTAAAGTGGAGCAGCAAGGGAATGAATGCCCCCATTGGCCATCTGAGGCCCAAGGAAAGTGGGCAATTTGGCTTTAGCCATTGTGTTTTAACTGTATATGGAGTCAGAGGGTCTGGCCTGAGGAAATGCAAGGAAACTGAGACTTAACTGGATTTAAACTGAATTTATCTGATGAGTTTGGGGAAATCCATGTGCCCAATTTGATTTGCCTGTGGGTTTGTTTAGCTTCAGGGGTAGGTGAAGGTGTTAGTGCTAGAGCCTTTGTGTGGTGGAAATTTCACTGAACTTACCTGTTGTACAGGGTGCACAGACTGAGGGGCTGCGGCAAAACTGAAGAAGCTGGAAGGTCTCTGTGAGCTCGTGAGAGGGAGGGGTAACAGGGTTTGCAGTGACTCCGTGTGGCATGGTGTGGGGGTAGAATGGTCTCCCATGTCTGTGGGGAGTGTAGCACACTCTGGCATATGCAGCTGGCAGTGCCAGGGGCATCGGGGCCTCTTTCCAGGAGCATTGAGGTGCTGTCAGCAATGGTGGAGGCCTGGCATGTTGGCGAGGGATAGAGGAGCATTAGGCAGGAATGCCCTGGGGCCTATAGTCCATTTGAGTGGCATATCTGAGATGGCTTCTCAGACCCCCAGAAATATTTGGAGGAGACATTGCAGGGACTTCATCACCCTGTGTGTGGAGGTGGGTCAGGTTTGGCTTATTACTTTTATCTTCTAACCTGACCACAGCTGCATCCATGATACAGTGAGCCAGAGGAACAGTTGGGTCGTATAATGGAGAGTGTTAAGAATTCTAGGAAACCAGAGGGTAACGGGTCTCACAGTGCAAGGGCAGGACCCGCTGTTTTCTGACCGTGGTTTGGTGCTGGTGATGCAGCACAGTGCTTCTAGGACTCTACCCTGAACGCCTGAGCCAGCTCCAGGTTCCTTCAGAAGGGAAAGAGTTGGCATTGTTTCTTTTGTATTTTTAAGACACTCAAACCAAAGTCTTTTCTGTTTTCTGTCTTGTGCTTTATGTAACCAGAAGTTACTGCTGTGTCAGAATACAGTCATATACCTTTAAGTCTGCAGTGTTTGCTGTTGATTGATTTTGTGCATGCGTGCCTCAATTCAAAATTCCTCCTGTGCAGTTTCTGTGTAGAAGAGTTGTGTGTGTGTGTGTGTGTGTGTGTGTTTTAATCATCTGTTTTGTACCTTAAATGTTGAATACAGTGTAGCTTCAATCATCTCATCAGAAATTCTGTTGATTGTTGGGGAAGAGTTAGTCCAGCTTATATCTTGTTGACCTATGATTAGGACATCAATGACCTCTGCAAAAGGTCCAGTATAATTACAGATTCAATAGAAAACGTAAAATAAAGAAGAAGAGGAAAAGTTGGAACAAGGCAGAATGTGTGTATGTGGAGACTGGAGACCCTAGTTGTATATCTCCCTTCTCAGATCCAGATGGCGACTAGAATCCTCAGTCACATTTTTTAACATGCATCTCTCCAAATGGATTAAAAGAAATGATGTATAGTTAAAGTATCTAAGACCAGAGCTTTAGAAATATGAGTGAGAAACCTGTGGTTAGACAATGGAAAATGACTCTAGGATGAAAATATGACTGTTTATTTCAGTTATACTTCATGTAGGGAAAAAAAAAAACAACTGTCTCTTTTATTTTTGTAAGGCAAAATATTTAACCCAGCACTTTCCAAAATGTGTTCTGAGAAGTATCAGTCTGGCCAGATGCCAACCAGAAACTGGTTTTTCAGAATTTCATGGCTTCATAAGTTTGGGAGGTACTGTTACAAAAAGCAAATCACATTTAGGCACTCCTAGAATTTGCAACGGAGAAGGCAATGAATGGCACCCCACTCCAGTACTCTTGCATGGAAACTCCCATGGACAGAGGAGCGGAGGGCTGCAGTCCATGGGGTGGCTAAGAGTTGGACACAACTGAGCGACTTCACTGTCACTTTTCACTTTCATGCATTGGAGAAGGAAATGGCAACCCACTCCAGTGTTCTTGCCTGGAGAATCCCAGGGATGGGGGANCCATGGACAGAGGAGCGGAGGGCTGCAGTCCATGGGGTGGCTAAGAGTTGGACACAACTGAGCGACTTCACTGTCACTTTTCACTTTCATGCATTGGAGAAGGAAATGGCAACCCACTCCAGTGTTCTTGCCTGGAGAATCCCAGGGATGGGGGAGCCTGGTGGGCTGCCGTCTCTGGGGTCGCACAGAGTCGAACACGACTGAAGCGACTTAGCAGCAGCAGCAGCAACAGCAGAATTTGCAAGACTTTAATAAACCAATATATTCTGTAACCCCGAAATAGCTCACACACACTCTGCTTTTCTATGAGGTCGTTTTTTAGGGGAGTGAAACCACTTTGAGAAATGTGGGTTTGCTCACTGAGAAGGAGTAACTCAACCAGGCAAATTAAGGATCAAGACAACTAACAGAAAAACTACCTTTCCCACTGAAATCATTAGCAAATTAAACAGTGATAGGATTCTTCATGGCTACATATTTCGTCTGAGTTAGTTTCCAAAAAGTTACTCAGAACAAGTGCCTCTTAAATGTAAAATACTGCTTTTGGTGCTCATAAAAACGTCCTAGAAAATCAAGCTTTTACACTAAAATTATACAATTGACCTGAAGAAGTTACTGTTCCCTCCTTAAAATGAAAGTTAGTCAATTAGTCATGTCCTACTCTTTGTGATCCTATGGACTGTAGCCTCTCTAGCTCCTCTATCCATGAAAATCTCCAGGCAAGAGTACTGGAGTCAGTTGACATTTCCTTCTCCAGGAATCTTCCTGATCCAGGGATAGAACCCTGGTCTCCTGTATTGCAGGGAGATTCTTTACCAACTGAGCCTCCTTAGGAAATCTAAGAAACATAGTAAGTGGCTAAGGATATTTCTAGCTGATATGAGAAGAATTAGCAGGTGTCGTGTGAGAGCTGACATTATCTTTTGATTGCTGAGATGTCTATTTCAGAGACATCCATCTCAAATAAACATATTGCCAGATATATGGCACAGTGACTGATAAAACAACTAGGAAGAAACCAGGTTGCCCCACTCATTAAGTTCCCCTTTTAGAAAGCCCTGTATAACTTAGATAGCTATCTGCTTGAGTGATCCTGCTTATCCCTTCTTGCATTCTAAGTCCCCCCCCCCCCCGTCTGCTGATAAAGAATGAACCTGTGACACCCTGAAAGAAAATGAAAGTTGTTCATTTGTGTCCGACTCTTTGTGACCCCATGGTCTATACAGTCTATGGAATTCTCCAGGCCAGAATACCAGAGAGGGTAGCTGTTCCCATCTCCAGGGGATCTTCCCAACCCAGGGATCGAACCCAGGCCTCCCATATTGCAGGTAGATTCTTTACCAGCTGAGTCACCAGGGAAGCCCGAGAATACTGGAGTGGGTACCCTATCCCTTCACCAGGGGATCTTCCCAACCCAGGAATCGAACCAGGGTCCACCTGCATTGCAGGCAGATTCTTTACCAGCTGAGCTCCCCGGGAAGGCCTTGTGAAACCCTAAGTGCCCCATTCTCCAACCCCAGTAAAGGCAGAGACTTAAGTCTCCACTGCCTCAGTTTCTCTCTGTGACTTCACTGGCTTGTGGATGTTCTGGGTACTCCTCTGAATGAATCTTGTTCTTCAGTTTCCTTATGATTTTTTGGTGTGGGTGTGTCCAGTAGTCATAATGATCTCAGGGACTGGCCCAGCCACAACATTGGGAAAAACTGGGGGAAATGTCTGTTGGAGGCTTGCCCCAACATGTATGGTCCAGGGGGTACCCCAGCATTTCTGCTGCTGCTGCTAAGTCACTTCAGTCGTGTCCAACTCTGTGTGACCCCATAGACGGCAGCCCACCAGGCTCCCCCATCCCTGGGATTCTCCAGGCAAGAACACTGGAGTGGGTTGCCATTTCCTTCTCCAATGCATGAAAGAGAAAAGTGAAAGTGAAGTCTGTGACCCCATAGACGGCAGCCCACCAGGCTCCCCCATCCCTGGGATTCTCCAGGCAAGAACACTGGAGTGGGTTGCCATTTCCTTCTCCAATGCATGAAAGAGAAAAGTGAAAGTGAAGTCGCTCAGTCTGTCCGACTGTTAGCGACCCCATGGACTGCAGCCCACCAGGCTACTCCGTCCATTGGATTTTCCAGGCAAGAGTACTGGGGTGGGGTGCCATTGCCTTCCCCGCCCCAGCATTTCTAGTTGATAGCATTACTATCAATAGGCTGAAACTTCCTCCAGTGGCTCAGCAGTAAATAATCTACCTGCAATGCAGGAGATGCAGGTTCAGTCCCTGCATTGGGAAGATCATCTGGAGGAGGACATAGCAACCCACTCCAGTATTCTTGCCTAGAGAATCTCATGTACAGAGGAAGTTGGAAGTTTATGGTCTATAGGGTTGCAAAGCTTCGGACACAACTGAAGCAATTAAGCATCACAATAATGGTAAGTAACGTGACTTAGGAATTCTCTCTCTACATAGGAGTCAGTCCCTCCCAACATTTTCAACCCCCCATATTGGGGCATAACCTTCAGGGCTGAGAACATGGAATTTCCAGGTTCTGCTTGGTGCTTGTCTAGACAGACTGCCACAGGTGCTAAATGCCAGGCTGGGTTCAAGATTTGTCTTCTGGGGAATCTGTAAACATTGCTTTATGTACCAAAGGAACAGAACTTGATGATGTCCAAAGACAGCTGAAGTAGAAGTTTATTGAAAAAATCCATTATGCAAGAAATTCTAACTCAAAGCAATAATTGAGAAACATTTAGAAAATCAGGCAAATGTGCTCTATAAGACAATGCAATACTAGAGGCATCTTCATCCCCTGGTTATGGGGATGGGACTTGGAGAGGTGTGAACACTGCCTAATTTGGAGAAAGTGTGGCAGTCCAAGCTAGGAGCACAAATAGAGGCTATGGAATCCTCCCCTGGGCCTTTAAGCAGGAAGCAGTGGAGACAGACCCGAGTTCACTATCAGAAACTCCTGGAGGAAAAGCCACAAAAATGCCCACATCTTCACCCTCTCTAATTTCTCATTATAGTTTTCTATTTTTTCCTCTCTCAGGTCATAAAATATAATGTAAAACCAAGATGGATTGTAACAGAGGATGATCCAGATATGTAACTAATTCCTGCAGCATAAGATCTTTAGACTTCCTAGAAATAAGTTTTTCACTTTATTATATGAAAAATTAAGGTAATGTAAAATTTAGACTTTACAGACAATTCATAATTAGCTGAAATTGTGACCTTTTCCAATACTCACATCTGAATGACATTATTCTTAAAACTGCTTAGGGTTTGTCTTAATGTTTTTCCAGAGGTTAGTGCTATAAAGCATTGTAGGTCATGCGGAATTTTAATTTTGAATCATGAGAAAAAATATTTTGCCTATAATAAGATCATTACTTTTTTCTTTCCTTTGAATATGAGCTACAAGGGGAATAAGAGAAGGAAAACATGTTCAATGTTTTGTTATTGAAAATAATTTTGATAAATGTTATAGCTTAAGATTAGAATTCTGTTTAATATCTTTAATACAAATTGAGGGTGCTATAATACTTTTACATATCATTATTCATTGATATTTCTAAATGTAATGACGTGAAAGCCTGTTGCCATCTAAGAATAAATAATGCAAGTATGTTTGAATTTCTGTACATTTCACACTTTAGCAAGTGATATATTTCATATGATAACTCTCTCTTAGAATAAGGAATACTCAAATTGATGGAAGTTCGATTTTAAATGTAAGCATAACACCAAGGAATGTGGACACGTTTTATAATTGTTTTTATATCACTCAAGAAGTTCAGAATGAGTCTCTGGGAAAGTGTGCAAGAGACAAAGGAAGACAAGATTAATAGTGTTTTTCAAGAATCTTAAGGCTCAGTTGAAAGAAGAAAATAAGTATGTGGAAAGCTAAATGATTAACAAGAAGAGTAAAAGTAAAAGATAAGACGAATAATAAAGACGTGACTTATTAATGGAGTTCAGAGGAGAGAGAAAGAGGACCACATAAGAGTGGTAGAGTTTGAACCTGACACAAAAGGATGGGAAGATGGTATCAGAGAGGAGCGCTTCCGCTCTGCATGTGTGAGAGAGTGAGAATATGGAAAGATTGGAGCAGCAACGGGACACTATGGTTCTAATGCCGGGGCTAGTGAATAATGCACTTTATTTGGAGTCAAGAATCTTTAGAGGTGGAGAGCTATATTTCTGAAAAGGAAAATGAGATTGGATTATGGAGACTCTTAAGTGCCGGACCAAATTTAAACTTTGTAATGTAATGTGAGAGCATGGGAATACAGTGACATCAGTTGATTTTAGGAAGAGTGACTAATGTGTGGGAGAAGAAGGGAAACCTGGAGGCAAGGGATATAGCTATTTGTCTGCTGGTGTTGGTCAACCAACTTCTGGACCACTGAGTTAGATGGTGGTCATGGAAGAATGGGAGAGAAGCTGAGACTGCATGATTGTGACCGAAAGTGGTAAAGAGAGGAATCAGTGATAACTGTTTCTAAGGACACCGTGAACTGGCTCTCTCTAAGTATCATAGAAGTGCAAGTTGCAGTGTGTTTTAACCACGAGTTGACACACTCACTGGCTCTTAGGGGTAAAAGTGAGATCAGGTAACTTTGGTCAAGTCTTCTGTTTTTAGTGAAGTTTGTGTATCACTATTTTATAGACATGGTCATTCAAACTAGTTGTCTGGGCTCTGAAAGCATGGCCCTGGGCCCTGCCATATTGCCTTTCCCCAGAAGAGGTGTTATTATAGGTGGGAGCAAAGATCTTAGGATGATATTTTAAGTGTGTGAATATCAGTATCTGGAATTTCATTGAAATAACTTAAAATATAAAATGAAAATTGCAGCATGCTCAGCTGCATATTTCTAGTTGAATGCAATGCTTTTGCATACCCAAAGGATTTGAGGACAGTTTTCTATTAAAAAAAAAATTTTTTTTTCTTAGCAATTTCATGGAAACTTGGTGTAGCAATGTCTGTCTGCCTATCTCTCTCCCTAAAAAATATCCTGATCATTTCTGAGTGAATTGTTTCTGAGAAGTGTAAAGCAGCTCAATCCTGTTTATGAAAAGAATGTGAAAGAAGTTCTGAATTTCTCCAAGGGTTCTGCACAACACTGTCGTATTATTACAACCTCAATATCCTGTGTTAGCAACACTTATTGAACTCGTCACATTTTAGTTTTATGGGAGAGCAATGAATGTAGAAGGCACATAAAACCCACAGCCAAATGGTTGACATCTGACCTTTAATCATCTCCTAGACTCTCCCTTAGTAACATACCGCCTCCTCTTCTCTCTATACACAGTGGGTATATTAACTGCTTCTTAACTTACTAAGCATCATGGTGTTGTTTAAAAAAAGAAGTCACTGGCTTTCTTGATCCTGGGGGCCTTTTGCATCCTTACCCCTCTGTTTTGTTTTTTACCACTTATTTTCTGATGTTTGGCCCTTCAAACTGCCACTTCCTTTGTGATTAAAATTAAGATTTGGAACCTCAAGCAAAGGTGTTAAAAATAATATATTGAACACTCACAAGATCAAGAAGAAACTAAGTAGTTTTGAATTTTGAAACTCTGTCACCAATTATATAGTTCCTAATTTTTACTAATGTATGAATAATTATATAACTTGAAATTAAAAAGTATATATATATGTGTGTGTGTGGTAGAAAATTAAAGAATTCAAGATGGAATTTGTAGAAAGGGATCTCAGAAGAGACCTGTCCATCCATCACTTGACAGGGATGAAGGTTGAGAAGTTTGGAGGCTGTCACTAATGTCACATGGCTACTTATGGTTGAACTGGGACCAGAACCCTCTTGAGCCCAAAACTTGACATGACATCTCTGTCAGATGGATAATGCTGTGTCTTAAATAGACAAAGCTTGAACAGGAGTGTCACACTCTGCAGAGTAAACCTGGAACTAGATCCCATCTATGAAGCAAATCTCTTGTTTGCTGTCTCAGTTTCATGAATGTGCATGAAGTATGGCTCGCAGACACTCCCACCTGCCTTAGTTTTGCCTTCATGGGATGAGAAGGGGTATAAAAAGTCTGGAAACCTGACCCACCTCAGTCCATAAAAAGACTTTTGTCTGGGAACCTAACTACAAGTGATTGATTAATAGGCGATTGAAAGATTTTTTTTTTTTTTTTGGTCAGGAACTCTCCTTTTCCCCCCTTTATAGAAATGAACAATTTGAAACACAACTAAAGTATAAGATGGCATCAATCCCCACTTCAAAATAGTTCTATCTGCTATACATAAAGATATTTATTTCTTATGATAAAATATTTGTTAGCTCTTCCATAAGTATCCCCTTAATTAAATATACCATTTGTTTTGTCAAAAGTGCAGTACAAAAAGTTATTTACAAAATATTTTTGTGCATCAAAAAATAGTAGTTCAGTTAGTTAAAAATATTTTTTAAACTCTAATTTTGTGTTTCTAGTAGATGAATAATTATATGCTTCAGGTCAGACAGTGTTGTGATTTCATTTATTGATGTTCAAAAGAAATTAGTAACTCAACTTGGGATTTTTATCATTTATTCTTTAATGCTTACTAAAGATAAGTACTAGCATTTTTTAAAAAGTTCTTACTTATGTGTGGATTACATTTCACTTCTATAGTATTCTTCCCAAGATCATATGTTATGTTTGACCTTTTAATAACTGACTTCAGTTCAAATAAGAAAAAGTAATGGCATTAAACTACATTCAACATTTATTAATATAGCATTTAAACTCAAGGAAAATGCCAGACTCCAACATTCTGACAATGAAAATTCATCCTAATCTGCCTTTGTCTCTACCCTTTGTAAGAAAAGCAAGAAACTGAGACACCTTCTATGTAATCTGAATCACAGCAAGTACCACCCACTTGTGAAGTTAAAAATCTTTTCATCATATTTACTTTGTATTTAAAAAAATAGGTAGGTTCTCTCCAATTGCTTTTCCAAGTTGTGGTGTGAAAGAATCAATAGACAAAAACATGAATCATCACTAAGGGCTTGAAATCCTAGGGACGATCCCATTCAGAGGGAAATATAAGATAGATTATATTTAGTGCTGGTGGTGATATTTATAACTGCCTCAAAGTCACTCAGGTAGAATCCCCACAAACATTTTAATATTAATTTTCAACTCTCTTTATAATTGCTTATATGCCTTTAAGACTCTACCTCACTTGGTGAAAACAAGACTTAAGCCCTCAACCTTCTAAAAGTAGCCTGGGCAAGCGATTCAGATGAAGGTCTTGATTAACACACTCTCTCTCCAGGTCTGCTCTAACAAATCAAGCATTTCCTGGAAACCCGCCCACAGATTGTGGAACTATTTTTAGTAGCTCACCTCCCAGTAAAGGCAGCTATTAGATATCCTGCCCCTTTCAGGTGCAGTAAAATAGAACATAAAAGAGTGTAATTGAATGATTATAGCTAAGGACTGTAGCCAGGAGCCTAGGGTCTCTCTCCTGCTGGGCACTCTGGGACATGCCTCTGAGAGCCTTCCTCTGCCCACTGCCAGGTGAAACCTGCACAAGGCACTGCCTGTGCCCTGCAGAAGTGATGCCACCCCAAAAGAGGCACTGCTGGGTTTGTTCTCTGTTCATAGCGTGGAAAAGAAAGGAAGGGGAATTCATTTCTTTAGAGAGATCCTGTGCATTCCTGTAATTATCTTAACAGTCTCAGGAGGTAGCTGGGTAGCATCATTCTCTCTGTACCATGCATAGAGCTTATCCATCAGTGGTTTGTGTACCGCTGAAGGACACATGGCTAACACGCAGCAAAGCTGAGTTTAAGCCCAATCCATGCTATTCCTCTCTACTTTTGCAGAGGAAACTGACAAGCCCTAGAACAAAGTGGTTGAATCATTTATTGCCCAAAGCAAAACGGGAGGTGACATAGGAAACATTTTCCCATGAAAAGCCTCATCGTCTAGGAGGAAATGGAAGGTGGGACAGCACCCCACTCCAGTACTCTTGCCTGGAAAATCCCATGGACGGAGGAGACTGGCAGGCTGCAGTCCATGGGGTCACTACTAGTCGGACACGACTGAGCGACTTCACTTTCACTTTTCACTTTCATGCATTGGAGAAGGAGATGGCAACCCACTCCAGTGTTCTTGCCTGGAGAATCCCAGGGACGGGGGAGCCTGGTGGACTGCCATCCATGGGGTCGCACAGAGTTGGACACGACTGAAGCGACTTAGCAGCAGCAGTAGGAGGTAGAGAGTGTCCAAACATTCACGCAGAGCTGATGCTGATCACTTCTGTCTCCCCCGACTGTGGACTAGTTTGGAGTTTAGTCACTGGAGCAGAGAGCTGTGATGGATAATGAACTTTCAAGGGCTGTTTATCTCATTAAGCAATGTTTCTTCTGCCTCTCCTCATACTCTAAATGTTTTGTTTATTTTAGGGGAGAATTTTCTTAAAAATTCAAGCTGAAAAAATTTGGCTTGCAAACATTTGCATGTTTATGAAGGGCAAAGACTATATACATTTTGAATCCCTGTAGCCTCTATGACATAAAAATAGTTAACCAAGTATGAGATGATCTCCCCAGTCACAGTGCAGGGAAAGCATTGTGGATACCTAGTAACTAGCCAACATTAGCAGTTAGTCGGAGAAGGCAATGGCACCCCACTCCGGTACTCTTGCCTGGAAAATCTCATGGATGGAGGAGCCTGATAGGCTGCAGTCCATGGGGTCACTGAGAGTCAGACACGACTGAGTGACTTCACTTTGACTTTTCACGTTCATGCATTGGAGAAGGAAATGGCAACCCACTCCAGTGTTCTTGCCTGGAGAATCCCAGGGACGGGGGAGCCTGGTGGGCTGCTGTGTCTGGGGTCACACAGAGTTGAACACGACTGAAGCGACTTAACAGCAGCAGCAGCAATTAGTAGCAATTAAGGCATGGTGGCGTGAAGTTAAGGTTTTAAGCATTTGAAATCAGTCTAGTGGTGGTACTTATAGGCCCTTAGATCTCTGAAGAGAAGAGCTACTTTGTGGTTACTTCCTGGAATGGAATCATTTTAGAACCAAAGATTTGTTGAACATTTTGCACATAGTTTTTTGTTAGTTTACTTTTATACCAGTTTATGTGTTGTTGCAATTGCTTCACCCACGCAGAAGACACCTTTTTATTTAAACCATGAAATCTGACGGTAGTTCTGAAAGTGAGTGAAAATAATCTGCTAGCAGAAAAGAATTCTTAACAAAGTTGATGCTTGTTTTTTGGCCAGAGCCCTTTTCAGGATGCACTGTGTGTGATAAGGCAGCGGTTAATGGAAGCCTGTGCTTTAAAAGGAGACATTTAGAAATAACAGACAGAGAAGGCAATGGCACCCCACTCCAGTACTGTTGCCTGGAAAATCCCAGGGATGGAGGAGCCTGGTGGGCTGCAGTCCATGGGGTCTCTGAGAGTCGGACACGACTGAGTGACTTCACTTTCACTTTTCACTTTCATGCATTGGAGAAGGAAATGGCAACCCACTCCAGTGTTCTTGCCTGGAGAAGCCCAGGGACAGGGCAGCCTGGTGGGCTGCCATCTCTGGGGTCGCACAGAGTCGGACACGACTGAAGCGACTTAGCAGCAGCAGCAGAGATAACAGAACTGGAGGGAATCAAGAAAACGTACCACTCTAGGACCAAAGGAAAATGGATATCCACTTGTTAATGACTGTTGGGGGCATCAGTGTGGTTGGAGTCTAGATCAGTCAACATGGGCTACTTTATGCCATGGTGCCCAAATGTTCAAGAACCTCAGTGCCTTTAACAGGAAAACTTGACTGATCAGTCATATTGCCCGTTATGATTGACTGTGCTTTACTCTGCAGAATCCTGGTCATTCCAGGCAGAGCAGCCTCTACCTGGAAACACGCTAGTGACCACAGCAGAGGGGAAAAGTGTGGCTCTGCGTGGTAGTGACCACATTGCTTCTGGTTGCTATTGACTTTTGTAAATCATACGTCAAGCCTCATTTCCAAGGAGCAGGGAAGCATAACCCTTTCCTAGGGAGGGAAAGCAAGCCTCAGTAACTGGTGATACAATCTATCACAGAGTCCAGTAAATAATTGATGCTTACAGAGTTAAGCAGTCTGAGTAATGAAGAAGAAGTTAAATGAGTCCCTATAGACTTCATTCAACAAATATTTATTAGATTCTTTAAGTATTAGGCAGTGTACTGAGTACTATTTTATAAGGCAGGTAGATGATAATATGTGTTCATCAAGCATTTGCACTTAAAGGAATACATTTTATCTATCTGAGAAGAAAGTTTGTGTGGGTTAGCTCATTTCCCTGAGACAAAGCAAAGGCACAACATGAACTGTTTTAGTTCTGTAGTGAGGCATTGCAGATTTGCAGATTGTAGGTTATAAAAACTCAAGTTGCTTATGAAAACTCTAGGTTATTATGCCACAGTTTCTGTAGGTCAGTGTCTTAACACGGTGTGACTGGCTTCTCCACTCAGGGCCCCATCAGGCTGAAACAAGGTGTCAGCTGAGGTTCCCATCTGGTGCTTGGGGTCCTCACTGTGGTTAGCTGAAGCCATTTCCTGTGGTTGTAGAATATTCAGGTTCTGGTGTTCCTGCTGGTCGTTGGCTGGGAGCCCCTTTCAGTCCTAGGGGCCACCTGGGCTCCCTGCCCTGTGGCCTCCACCGGCCACTCACACGTGTTTACTTTCTGCCAGGCCAGCCGAAGTGTGTATCCTTGACTTCTTCTGGTTTGACCAACTGGAGAAAAGGTTCTGCTGTTAAAGTGCTTGTGAGACTTGTTCAGATCCACCTAGGTAACCTCTCTATTTTAAGGAGAGCTGATTTGGGATCTTAATTACATCTGCAGAAACCTTTCATGGATTAACCCTTCACTAGATGAGTATTTGATTGAATTATTGGGACCTAAATTATGTGAACACTAGACTCTGGGCAGTAGGCCACCTCCCAGAGTTCTGCCTAATACCTGGTCCCACTGCAGGGACGCGGGGGTTAGTATGACTTGCATGGGGCAGGACCAATGACAGGCCTGTTCTAGTGTCATGTGGTTATCCTGAGTAAGAACTAAATTTATTTAGATTGGTATCACATTTTGTGATTAGTAAAAGCCTGGCTCTGTGCTTCTGATGTGGTTTCTCTAAGAGTTGCACTGAACGTAATCCCTTAAATGCTAAGAGGGTTAGCATCTGAAGAGGGTAGCAACTGAAGTAGTCAAGAGTTCTGGCAGGAAACAGTGTTCTCAAACTTGGTAATTGGGGAAAGGTTAATAAAAAAGGCTTTCCCCGCCCCCGTTCTTCCTTCCTTCCCTCTCTCAGCTGTAGGCAGAGTTTGGGAATCAACAAGCTAGAGTGCAGTACCTCTCCTGGGCCAGAAGGGAGGAGGAGGAGGTGTGGGGCCAGGAAGCTGGAGTGGTGAGACAGGTGGAGAGGGACTCCTGACTGGAACTGTGGCCTTTCGTGGAAAGATCCAACCAATCTATGGAAATTGAGCAGGGTCTTGATGGGGAGTAAGTAGCTTGACTGCGTTCTCCTCCCACCCTCTTATATTTAGCCAAGAGGGCAAAAGAGGCTGTTGGTTCAGCCCTCAGAGGCCAGCCTCCTGGGGCAAGAGGAGCAGATCTAGGACAGACAAGAAATATGTGGCCCAGTTACCAGAGAATGTTGCTTGGCTGTGATCAGGGTCATGGGCTCTGCTGTGACTTGCAGCTGTAGTGTTTCTTCATCTGTGTTTCATAGCATGTTTTGGTGAGCTTGATTATAACTCATATCCCATTAAACTCACTCATTTGTATGTATGGTTGTCTTTCTGCTATCTTGAACTTACTGAGTGCAAGGGTCATATCATATTCATCTTTATACCTACAGTACCTGTGTGCTTGGCTCAGAGGAGGTAATTAACAAATGCTTGTGGAATTATAATTATATGAAACCAATGGTAAATTATTATCAAAGACCTATAAATTGATTTGGTATTAGAGGTCTAAACAAATATACACTGTTCCAGTTGCTAAGATGTTCTAGTCCATGTGAGCTGAGAGAGAAGGTGCACTTAACCATTGTTGCAACATCTTACCCTATGACAAGTTGATGTTCCACTTCGTTCTCTACTTAAAGGTCAGCAATTCCAGGCTATCCTACATACTCCATTCAATAAGTATTAAAATCGATCAACACAGAAGGACAAGAGAAGGTAGGGAAATGAGATAGCTTGGAGCTACTTGTAATCAAATGGCAGCTGGCTGTCTGTCTCTTGATGGCCTCAGAATGAGAGGGTTGGGCGTCCTGTCTTCCTGCCATTGTCACGTGTGATTCTGGCTGCCAGCAGGGAGGGGTGTATGCTTAGTCTATGCAAAAACTGTTTTCTCCTGCTTTATTTTTTAACATTTTTTTCAAAGCTAGGTAAAGATAAACGTGGTCAGCTTGATTTATGATCGTTGTTTTGATTCCTATAGAATCACATGCTAAAGAATCTCAGGGGCTGACAATCTGAAGAAAAATGTAAATGTCATAATTTTGTTAATTGTTTTAGCATGTGTTTCTTCCACATGTCTAAAAGCAACTGTAATTGAGGATTGTGGTTTCTGGGCCACAGCCAAAATTACAATGTGACTAACAACTGAGGAAAATATCGTGGGATGTCATGTGCTATTGGATCTTTTATCTTTTTTTTTTTAAATTAACCTCTGCCAAAGTGAGTATTTTCCAGTATTTAGGTATGTTACTGGAGTATGAAAAGAAGAATTGTATGAAATTCTTCTTTTGTATGAAAATACAAATTGAATTCTTGGATTGCTGTTTTTCATCAGACAAAAAAATAACATATAAAACTCACTTTTAAATTCTGTGACTATCTATTCCATCCTGGAGTTTCCTATTTCAAAAATTGGATTTGTGGAAAAAACCCCAGCTCTCATTAAACATTTCAATAAGAGTCTTTCTCAAGGAAACAAATATCAGGAAATTCAAATACAGGTAAGAAACCATAATCTGCCCTCACCTTCTTGTTCCAAAGCATAATAACTCTATTGAGAATGCCTGAAACCAGTGGGTGATCTGACCCTGAGGCTTCATATACAATTTCTTATTTTTATGACAGGAATTTTGCAACTTCAAGGCAAAGTTGAAAAACAGTCTATTTCTCCACTTAAGCAAGTGATCAGGTTGCTGCAGGAACAAAGCAAAGGGCTGAGCTCACATGCTCAGCCAGGAGCTCTCTTGCAAGCTTCCTGGTTTGGGATAGACTGCAAATGCTATTAGTATATTTCCTGGTATTTCAGCCTTCTGTGAATTGCATAGTAACTAGATCTTTGAACAAGGAGCATCTGGTAGCCAGAATCCCACAAAAACTTTCCCATATTTTTCAGAACTGTCTGCTTGTTTGGGGGCTGTTCTCTCATTGTTTTATACTATTCCTTCTGTTTCTCTCCCCACATGCCTGTAATTCACAAATATTTTTGTCACATTTAAAACTGACTCTACATAAGTGACTAAGCTGATTGTTGGTGCGTCCAGCAGGTCATAGGAAGCTGTTGCTGACATAGTCTCTTCATTTTCCTGACACACTCACACCCCCTCCTTTATCCAGGCTGACTGGCCCCACAGCTGCTGTGAGCTGCAGAAGCAAATGGAAAGTCTATCCTGGAGAAAAGTTTCCAAAGTATCATTTGGAGTAAAATCAGATAGAAAATCAAAGTGCAGAGAGCAGAGGAAGAAAGGACAGCTAAGATAAGCAGTCTAGCTTCTTCATGGAACTGTGTAAGGGCTTTGAAGAGCCTTAATTGTTATGTAAAAATCTGCCAAATGATCATGTACAATTTTTTTTTTTTTCTAAAAAGAGTTTACATTATATGCTCAAGGGGTTTGGTTAATATTAAATTTTATAATCGAGAGAGAAGGAAGATTAAAGGTCAGTAAGAAATAATAAAATTAGGATACAAAGAAGGAAATAAGGACAATAGAATAGCCCTTTACTCTTCTCATCAGTTACTTTAGACTTGACCTTGTGAGCTGGCATGTAAGGATACCATTTATACAGCAAACACACATCTAATTTAGAGAGGAGAAAATGAAGATATAGAGAGGTTAGCAATGTGTGTGCAAGCTCAGTCACTTAGCTCATAAGTATCAACCATAGGCTCTGGGGGCTGCTCTTAATCACTAGTTTAAACCAAGAGGCTTTCTCTTTTTTCTCTTGATATGTGTTATAGCATTTAAAAAAAAATAATCTGGAGGATAAAGTTATACACCAAACTATTATTCTGGGTGTTGCAGTTATGGGTGATTTAAAATTTTATCCTTACCTGCATTTTATATAAAATTATTTTCTTATTTCTAAGAAATTAAAGTTCAAGATTGTTAATCCCTCATCAACAAAGGGCACCACGACTATGAACAAGAAAAAGTTTGGTATTAATCTATAATGACTATCATTATAGTGAAATGTGACTTGTTTATAGTAATTAGTAAGATGCTTAATGAAGTCAGTGAATTAAAAACAGCCCAACAAAGAGTAATTTTAATGTAAATTTACAATACTGGACTAAATAAATGCCTTTTATTTCTTTCTTTTATATTTTTTCCATTTATTTATTTATTTATTTATTACACGAACTCCCAAACATGAACCCCACTCCCACCTCCCACCCCACATCATCCCTCCAGATCATCCCCATACACCAGCCCCAAGCATCCTGCATCCTGCATTGAACATAGACTGACGATTCATTTCTTACATTATAGTATACATATTTCAATGTTATTCTCCCAAATCATCCTACCCTCTCCCTCTCCCTCTCCTTCTCCCTCAGAGTCCAAAAGTCCGCTCTACACATCTGTGTCTCTTTTGCTGTCTTGCATACAGGGTCCTCATTACCATCTTTCTAAATTCCATATATATGTGTCAGTATACCGTATTGGTGTTTTTCTTTCTGGCTTACTTCACTCTGTATAATTGGTTCCAGTTTCATCCATCTTATTAGAACTGATTCAAATGTATTCTTTTTAATGGCTGAGTAATACTCCATTGTGTATATGTACCACAGCTTTCTTATCCATTCATCCGCTGATGGACATCTAGGTTGTTTCCATGTCCTGGCTATTATAAACAGTGCTGCAATGAACATTGGGGTACATGTGTCTCTTTCTATTCTGGTTTCCTCGGTGTGTATGCCCAGCAGTGGGATTGCTGGGTCATAAGGCAGTTCTATTTGCAATTTCTTAAGAAATCTCCACACTGTTCTCCATAGTGGCTGTACTAGTTTGCATTCCCACCAACAGTGTAAGAGGGTTCCCTTTTCTCCACACCCTCTCCAGCATTTATTGCTTGCAGACTTTTGGATCGTAGCCATTCTGACTTTTTATATAAGAAAACTCATTAGTTAAACATGTAAGAGTTGATTTACACTAAAATGTATTTCTGCCATTAGATTCATTTATCCAGAAAAATTAGGCAATATTGCCCTAAATAATATATCACTCTAACAATTATATATGAAAACCTCAAGACTGTAATAATATCTATTAGAAGGACCAAATAAAAATCAGATGGCTAATTAGACTTTGTGATTATAGCCTCTAAGGAGAAAGACTCTTAATAAGTTCAACTGAAATAATATATACTATAAAATATATAAAATAAAATAAAATTATCTCAAAACTGTGGTATTCCATGGTTTGTAGAAGATAACTGATTTTTTTAAGCACTTTTGGGATGCCAGTCATTACACTTAAATACTACTAATAAAAGCCAATATCCATTGAATTCTTATTCCATAATAGGAAGTATATTAAGTTCTTAATAAAGATGATTTCACTTATCATATTCATCTCACAAGGGTTCTACTGGGAAGTATTATCATTTCAATTTTTAGATGAAGTAACTAATGTTGGACATGTAAATAATGCATTTAAAGTTATATAAGTACTGGTGGTTGAGTATTTGAAGCCAGTTGTTCTTAATGTGGACTCCATGTGCCTGACCACTTCATAACATTGCCAAATGTTCCAAACTCTCACAAATAGCTCTGGAGTTAGATATTATATTCATTTTTATACATATGGAACTCAAGTCTTAGTGATGGTTAACACATAGTTTAGGCATATATAGTTCAAAAATGCCACCTGGATTCAAATTCATGCTCTATGTCTCTGGAGATCTACAGGAAAAAATAATAAGTAACCATTAATTTATCTGTAACAAATTAACCTGTTCGTTTCAAAATAGTAAAAAGAATCTGATTCTGATGAGACATATGGCAGACAAATTCTTCTGTAACTCAAAGGGTCTACATGTGGGTGTACCCAGGAAGTAAAACTCTTCGGAGTCATAGAGCATGTTCCTAGGCAGCCAAGAGGGAGCATCCCATAGGGACTGGAACATCTGGAGAAGAGTAAGATCTCTTCTAAGATCTTTCATAAATTTTTTACACATACATGGTTCCCTTCAGATTCTTATGACAGGACAGTTTTATTTTCTCTATGTTCTTTTAAATAGCTCATAAAATTAGCATAGAATCATGGCATGATAGATATATTTGGGCTCAAACATGGTAACAGACTGCTTCTAGACTCTCCAGTTATTTGTTTGTCTTTCTCACTAAGAGAAATAAAACTTTGAGATGTCAGTATACCCAAGAGAAATTATTGCTCTCCCAGGCTCTGTCACAGATAGGGCTGGCTATAGAGCACAGTTCTGGCTTCTGAGAGGTAGCCAGGGGGTCCTGGGGAGGAAACTAAGAAAAAAGAATCTCGCCAAGAGAAGAGCATTTGGTCTTTCTGCATTCTTCTGAGAACACAGATGCAGTTGTTGTTTTCTTGAGTATGGCAGTCTTCCTATAAACTTAAAGATAAAAGCTACATTCTAACAATGATGCAGAAAGACTGATGACATAACCTGTCTTGGCCTACTTCTGAATACATCTGTATATGAAAATGACGTGGTATGGTTTTCTGTTTAAGCCACTGTGCCAAGGATTTCTGTAATTTATAGTCATATGAAGTATGATTTATTAATGGAGTCCTAAAAGAAGTGCAGTGATTCCCCAAAATTATTTTAGTCATAATGTAGTTTATTTAAATTACTTCATATATATATATATACACACATATATATGTACCTTAAACATAGAATAGTTAAAATAATTGTTTCTAGGTTGAGGGAAGGGTATTAAATGCGGGCTTCCATTCTAAGCACTCATAACTATCCTTTTTTGGAAAAAATTATGAGACTCAAAGTAAAATAAGACTTTCTGTTTATTAAAGTTTGATTTGCAATCAGGAGGAGTGGAATGCTCATTAGCCAGAGTTGTGTGCTCACTACACACTTATGTCAGAATTTCAGCTTTGCTCTTATAGGTGAAGACAGCCTTGTGGCTCTCTGGGAGAGGAAAGTCCTGCAGAAACCCATGTAGGATAGATGAGAGCTCCGGACACTGCGTACCAAAGGGAAAAGTTACCTTATAGTTCCAAGTCTGCGAACTTCAAAGGGGCCAAAAGAGGTTCTAATAAGGTGCATTTGAAAATGGTCTTTGTGTTTGTCCAGCAAAACATTATGGGCTCATTCACTTGTGAAGACTCCTTTGATCTTTAACTGCTGACATGGAGCTCTGTGTTATTATGGAAAGACTAATCTCATCACCGTTGTCCTTTATGCAGATCTCACAGGTACCTCCACAGGGCACTCAAGTCCCTACAGAATATGATTGTAGATTATTGCCTCTGCTTTACCAAGTCATGACAAATCTTGCTAGAGCGGATGTCCTGCCACAGGTTAAACCTGTTCTTGTTGACTAGAGAAGTACTCAGTTTCATCACAGGGTAGGTGAAGGGCTCACTAAGACAACCTCCCTCAGCAAATTAAAACTCTGGGAATGTCTGAGGGATGTGTCTGTAGAATCTGAAATGCGAAATGCAGAGTCCCATTTATGTTTTGAAGATATTTTTTTTTAAAGAAAAACTCCACATCTCTAGATATAAGGAGTCTCGGGGGGGATGGAAGACAGAGTTTCTAAATTCCTAGAATAATTTTACTGAAACCAGTCCTTACCCAACACCTGTAGGCTGTTTCACCATGGGAAGTGGCTTTATGTATGAACAAAGTTGTTCTGAGGGCCCTGCTCAAATGAGACTTACTCTTGGGAATGAACTTCCTCCAAAGCATTGCTGTCAGTGGGCATGACCCTGGATTGCATGTGGACCAGAGCAGAGGTTCTGTACTAGTCATGGAGTCTTTGCCAAACCACTGTGGGCAGCATTGCCCACAGGAACAGAAGAGATGCCCTTTTCTGACAAGTGCATCTTTTTCTGAAAACTAACGGCAACCTCATCCTGAGCAGTTTCATGACTTCCACAAGATATACTTGATTATAGACCTTCATCACCTGAGTTAGCTCCCCACAGTGGCATGTAGAGTGTTTGGACTCACCTCTCATTCTGACTGAGGGCTTCTTGAAAATGTAAGGGTGGAGAATTCAGAAACTTTCTAATTTTGCCGTGGCATTCAGGGAATGAGCTAGGCATATTCTTTGAACCCAAAACTATTAAAAGACCACCCAGTTCATATAAATGTAAAGAATCCAAGGCCCTGAGAAACCAAGTGACTTAACTGAATATCTTTAGGTACACACTTGCCTCTCTGTGCAGCTGGCTGTCATCTCAGTATTTGTGGAAATGTTCTAAGAGCATAATACCATTTTAATCCTTTGATTTACACTGACTTTATTTCTGAGAGGCAAATTCATCCTTAACAGATAATTTGTCTCCACTAAAAATCCAAAAATAATTCAGTTTTATAAATTCAAAATTAACTGACAACCTTTGAGGAAATGTTTAAATGTATCTTGATTGGTTTTAGTATAGTACTCAAAAGAAATAAGTCTACTGAATGCTGTCTCTTGTACCACACGAAGAGATTCTTCTGACACTGAAATACTCTCAGAGTTCCACATATTTCTTCCAACACACGATCTGTGTAACTCTCTCAGGTCACGAAAAGCATTCGAGTTCCATTTTATTCCTAAGACACCGAAGCTCAAGACCGTGTGGTGGCTGAATAGAAAATCAAGGGCAACAATGTCTATGAACTTAGTTCCAGATCTATATTCTTTGCTACTATACTGCAAGCATGTCCACACCATCATGTCCATTCTTACTACCCTGTTCCATCTCCCTCGTGTTCACTTACTGAATAAGAAGGTGATTTTGTTATTGGTGTTTTCTGTCATTTCTTAAGGGGGGAAAAAAGTCTATATATACACTTGCCTATTTAATGACAGAATTTATGCAGTGTCTACCTTCAAGTCTCAGCTGGGCTGATCTTTGTGTTGTATTAATTACCAATTTTCCATTTCCCCTTGATTTGTAAATGTTTGTGGGATGGGAGTGAACAGAGGTTGGAAGCAGCAGAAATTGAGTGCTCTTGCCTTTAATATAACATGTGGAAATTCCCTTCACCCATAAGGCTAATTTATTTTATCAAAATAGTTATTTATTTACCAGTGTACTTTCTACACTTTCTGATTATTATTTCCATGTCATTGAAAATGACATGCTTTTCTGCATTTTTATTTTGTGTGTGTGCTAAGTCACTTCAGTCATGTCAGACCCTTTTGCACCCACATGGGACTGTAGCCCTGCCAGGCCACTCTGTCCATGGAATTTCCTAAGCAAGAATAATGGAGTGATATTTGCTTCTCCAGGAATCTTCCCAACCCAGAGATTGAACCCATGTCCTGCATTGGCAGGTGGGTTCATTACCACTGAGCCACCAGGTAAGCCTGTATATATGCATATGTGTGTGTCTATATTTTTTCTTCGCATTGATCACTGAGGAAGGTTTTCTTTTCTCTCCTTGTTATTCTATGGAACTCTGCATTCAGATGCTTATATCTTTTCTTTCTTCCTTTGCTTTTTGCTTCTCTTCTTTTCAGAGCTATTTGTAAGGCCTCTTTAGACAGCAATTTTGCTTTTTTGCATTTCTTTTCCATGGTGATGGCCTAGATCCCTGTCTCCTGTACAATGTCCGAACCTCCATCCATAGTTCATCAGGCATTCTGTCTATCAGATCTAGTCCCTTAAATCTATTTCTCACTTCCACTGTATAATCA
This sequence comes from Oreotragus oreotragus, assembly GCA_006410675.1. Taxonomy (NCBI): domain Eukaryota; kingdom Metazoa; phylum Chordata; class Mammalia; order Artiodactyla; family Bovidae; genus Oreotragus; species Oreotragus oreotragus. The sequence continues at coordinate 101,030 of SJYX01015781.1, read as the reverse complement.
TAAGGGATTTGATTTAGGTCATACCTGAATGGTCTAGCAGTTTTCCCTACTTTCTTCAACTTAAGTCTGAATTTGGCAATAAGGAGTTCATGATCTGAGCCACAGTCAGCTCCTGGTCTTCTTTTTGCTGACTGTATAGAGCTTCTCCATCTTTGGCTCCAAAGAATATAATCAGTCTGATATCAGTGTTGACCATCTGGTGATGTGTCCATGTGAAGAGTCTTCTCTTGCATTGTTGGAAGAGGGTGTTTGCTATGAACAGTGAGTTCTCTTGGTAAAACTCTATTAGCCTTTGCCCTGCCTCATTCTGCATTCCGAGGCCAAATTTGCCTATTACTCCAGGTGTTTCTTGACTTCCTACTTTTGCATTCCAGTCCCCTGTAATGAAAAGGACATCTTTTTGGGGTGTTAGTTCTAAAAGTTCTTGTGGGTCTTCATAGAACCATTCAGCTTCAGCTTCTTCAGCATTACTCGTTGGGGCATAGACTTGGATTACTGTGATACTGAATGGTTTGCCTTGGAGACGAACAGAGATCATTCTGTCGTTTTTGAGACTGCATCCAAGTACTGCATTTAGGACTCTTTTGTTGACCATGATGGCTACTCCTTTTCTTCTAATGGATTCCTGCCCGCAGTAGTAGATATAATGGTCATCTGAGTTAAATTCACCCATTCCAGTCCATTTTAGCTCGCTGATTCCTAGAATGTCGACATTCACTCTTGCCATCTCCTGTTTGACCACTTCCAATTTGCCTTGATTCATGGGCCTAACATTTCAGGTTCCTATGCAATATTGCTCTTTACAGCATTGGACCTTGTTTCTATCACCAGTAACATCCACAACTGGGTATTGTTTTTGCTTTGGCTCCATCCCTTCATTCTTCATGGAGTTATTTCTCCACTGATCTCCAGTAACATATTGGGCACCTACCAACCTGGGGAGTTCCTCTTTCAGTATCCTATCATTTTGCCTTTTCATACTGTTCATGGGGTTCTCAAGACAAGAATACTGAAGTGCTTTGCCATTCCCTTCTCCAGTGGACCACATTCTGTCAGACCTCTCCACCATGACTTGCCTGTCTTGGGTGGCCCCATACGGCATGGCTTAGTTTCATTGAGTTAGACAAGGCTGTGGTCCATGTGATCAGATTGGCTAGTTTTCTGTGAGTATGGTTTCCTGTGTCTGCCCTCTGATGCCCTCTTGCAACACCTACCGTCTTACTTGGGTTTCTCTTACCTTGGACGTGGGGTATCTCTTCATGGCTGCTCCATCAAAGCACAGCCGCTGCTCCTTACCTTGGACGAGGGGAATCGCTGCACAGCCGCCCCTCCTGACCTTGAACGTGGAGTAGCTCCTCTTGGCCCTTCTGCGCCCGAGCAGCCGCCGCTCCTTGGACGTGGGGTTGCTCCTCTTGGCCATGCTTCTGTACAGTCTGTCACAGCTGCCGCACTTCAATGCAAAGAAATAGAGGAAAACAGTGATCAATGCAAAGAAATACAGGAAAACAACAGAAAGGGAAAAACTAGAGATCTCTTCAAGAAAATTAGAGATACCAAGGGAATATTTCATGCAAAGATGGGCTCAAAAAAGGACAGAAATGGTATGGACCTGTCTCTTATACACATCTAGATGTGTATAAGAGACAGCCTGAGTTAGCTCCCCACAGTGGCATGTAGAGTGTTTGGACTCACCTCTCATTCTGACTGAGGGCTTCTTGAAAATGTAAGGGTGGAGAATTCAGAAACTTTCTAATGTTGCCGTGGCATTCAGGGAATGAGCTAGGCATATTCTTTGAACCCAAAACTATTAAAAGACCACCCAGTTCATATAAATGTAAAGAATCCAAGGCCCTGAGAAACCAAGTGACTTAACTGAATATCTTTAGGTACACACTTGCCTCTCTGTGCAGCTGGCTGTCATCTCAGTATTTGTGGAAATGTTCTAAGAGCATAATACCATTTTAATCCTTTGATTTACACTGACTTTATTTCTGAGAGGCAAATTCATCCTTAACAGATAATTTGTCTCCACTAAAAATCCAAAAATAATTCAGTTTTATAAATTCAAAATTAACTGACAACCTTTGAGGAAATGTTTAAATGTATCTTGATTGGTTTTAGTATAGTACTCAAAAGAAATAAGTCTACTGAATGCTGTCTCTTGTACCACACGAAGAGATTCTTCTGACACTGAAATACTCTCAGAGTTCCACATATTTCTTCCAACACACGATCTGTGTAACTCTCTCAGGTCACGAAAAGCATTCGAGTTCCATTTTATTCCTAAGACACCGAAGCTCAAGACCGTGTGGTGGCTGAATAGAAAATCAAGGGCAACAATGTCTATGAACTTAGTTCCAGATCTATATTCTTTGCTACTATACTGCAAGCATGTCCACACCATCATGTCCATTCTTACTACCCTGTTCCATCTCCCTCGTGTTCACTTACTGAATAAGAAGGTGATTTTGTTATTGGTGTTTTCTGTCATTTCTTAAGGGGGGAAAAAAGTCTATATATACACTTGCCTATTTAATGACAGAATTTATGCAGTGTCTACCTTCAAGTCTCAGCTGGGCTGATCTTTGTGTTGTATTAATTACCAATTTTCCATTTCCCCTTGATTTGTAAATGTTTGTGGGATGGGAGTGAACAGAGGTTGGAAGCAGCAGAAATTGAGTGCTCTTGCCTTTAATATAACATGTGGAAATTCCCTTCACCCATAAGGCTAATTTATTTTATCAAAATAGTTATTTATTTACCAGTGTACTTTCTACACTTTCTGATTATTATTTCCATGTCATTGAAAATGACATGCTTTTCTGCATTTTTATTTTGTGTGTGTGCTAAGTCACTTCAGTCATGTCAGACCCTTTTGCACCCACATGGGACTGTAGCCCTGCCAGGCCACTCTGTCCATGGAATTTCCTAAGCAAGAATAATGGAGTGATATTTGCTTCTCCAGGAATCTTCCCAACCCAGAGATTGAACCCATGTCCTGCATTGGCAGGTGGGTTCATTACCACTGAGCCACCAGGTAAGCCTGTATATATGCATATGTGTGTGTCTATATTTTTTCTTCGCATTGATCACTGAGGAAGGTTTTCTTTTCTCTCCTTGTTATTCTATGGAACTCTGCATTCAGATGCTTATATCTTTTCTTTCTTCCTTTGCTTTTTGCTTCTCTTCTTTTCAGAGCTATTTGTAAGGCCTCTTTAGACAGCAATTTTGCTTTTTTGCATTTCTTTTCCATGGTGATGGCCTAGATCCCTGTCTCCTGTACAATGTCCGAACCTCCATCCATAGTTCATCAGGCATTCTGTCTATCAGATCTAGTCCCTTAAATCTATTTCTCACTTCCACTGTATAATCATAAGGGATTTGATTTAGGTCATACCTGAATGGTCTAGCAGTTTTCCCTACTTTCTTCAACTTAAGTCTGAATTTGGCAATAAGGAGTTCATGATCTGAGCCACAGTCAGCTCCTGGTCTTCTTTTTGCTGACTGTATAGAGCTTCTCCATCTTTGGCTCCAAAGAATATAATCAGTCTGATATCAGTGTTGACCATCTGGTGATGTGTCCATGTGAAGAGTCTTCTCTTGCATTGTTGGAAGAGGGTGTTTGCTATGAACAGTGAGTTCTCTTGGTAAAACTCTATTAGCCTTTGCCCTGCCTCATTCTGCATTCCGAGGCCAAATTTGCCTATTACTCCAGGTGTTTCTTGACTTCCTACTTTTGCATTCCAGTCCCCTGTAATGAAAAGGACATCTTTTTGGGGTGTTAGTTCTAAAAGTTCTTGTGGGTCTTCATAGAACCATTCAGCTTCAGCTTCTTCAGCATTACTCGNGAAAAGCAGAGACATTACTTTGCCAACAAAGTTCTGTCTAGTGGTTTTTCCAATGGTCAGGTATGGATGTAAGAGTTGGACAGTGAAGAAAGCTGAGCACCAAAGAATTGATGTCTTTAAACTGTGGTGTTGGAGAAGACTCTTGAGAGTCCCTTGGACTGCAAGGAGATCCAACCAGTCCATTCTGAAGGAGACCAATCCTGGGTGTTCATTGGAAGGACTGCTGCTGAAGCTGAAACTCCAATACTTTGGCCACCTCATGCGAAGAGTTGACTCATTGGAAAAGACCCTGATGCTGGGAGAGATTGGGGGCAGGAGGAGAAGGGGACAACAGAGAATGAGATGGCTGGATCGCATCACCGACTCGATAGACTTGAGTTTGAGTAAACTCCAGGAGTTGTTGATGGACAGGGAGGCCTGGGGTGCTGCAATTCATAGGGTCACAAAGAGTCAGACACAACTGAGCGACTGAACTGAACTGTGTATATATATATGTATGTGTGTGTATGTATGTATGTATATATACAATTTGCCATTTCAACCATTTTATAAGTTTACAGTTCAGTGGCATTAAGTGCATTCACATTATTATGTAACCATCACCACCATCCATCTCCAGAAATTTTTCATCATCCCAAACTGAAACTCTGTACCCATTAAACAATAACTCTTCATTCTCTTCTCTTCTCAGCCCTGGTAACCACTATTCAATAGTCTATGTCTATGAATTTGACTATTCTAAATACTCATCCAACCAGTCCATTCTAAAGGAGATCAGCCCTGGCTGTTCTTTGGAAGGAATGATGCTAAATCTGAAACTCCAGTACTTTGGCCACCTCATGAGAAGAGTTGACTCATTGGAGAAGACTGATGCTGGCAGGGATTGGAGGCAGGAGGAGAAGGGGACGACAGAAGATGAGATGGCTGGATGGCATCGCTGACTCCATGGACGTGTGTTTGAGTGAACTCTGGGAGATGGTGATGGACAGGGAGGCCTGGCGTGCTGCGATTCATGGGGTTGCAAAGAGTTGGACATGACTAAGAGACTGAACTGAACTGAACTGAAGTACTTCATATGTTGCAGAAGGAAATGGCAACCCCCTAGTCTGTGGGGTTGCAAGAGTCGCACGTGACTTAGCGACTAAACCACTTCCATCAAGTACCTCATATAAGTAGAACTGTACAATATTTGTTCTTTTGTAACTGACTTTCACAGTATAGGGTCATCCATGTAACAGCATATATCAGAATTTCCTTCCTTTTAAAGGGAGAATAATATTCCATTGTATGTATATGCTACACTTTGCTTATCCATCCATATGTTGATGGATACCTTGTTTACCTCTACCCTTTGACTATTGGAATATGCTGCTATGAAAACAGGTGGGCAAAAATCTGTTTGAGTTTCTACTTTCACTTCTTTTAGCTATGTACTCTGACATGGAAGTTTTGAATCACATGATAAATGCACATTTAATTTTGTGGGGAACAACCATACTGTCTTCCAGAGAAGCTGCACCATTTTAAGTACCCTCCAGCAATGTGCAAACATTCCAATTCTTCCATACTTTCACGAACACTTGATATTTTCTGTTTTTATATTAAAGTTGTTTTATTAATGCTTTATAATTATATAGCATTATGCCTTTCCTCTAGTAGTCCTCCACAAGCATTTATTGAATTAGGGAATGATGTTATATCTTCAGTTCATTGATACTTCTGGCCTTGTAGCAAGGTATTTTTTAAATCCGGCATCCATGGGCATCAGAATCACTTGTGGTAGTTTGTAAGAAAGCAGATTCCCAAGGCCACATTCCACACCAATTGGGGTTTTAGGACTCTGCAATTTTAACACCATCTCAGATGATTTTGGTACATGATAAAGGTAGGAATCAGTGCATTTGGCCAGATTGTAAACCCTAGAACATGGGACTGATCCTTTCTAAACCTTTGGCAGCTTCCCACAGTAAACTCTAAAACTGTTTTCCTTCATATTATGAACACTGAGATATGTATTTATGTGCGTTTTAAGCCTCACAAGAGCAAGTTTTGGATGGTTGTTTTTCTCCCCCTGGATTCTCGATGTGAGAGCGGCAGAACATGAGCTTTGTGCTAAAAACAGGTATTGTCTGGTACCCAGCCTGCCTGGGATAACCCATGAAACATTTAATAATATCTTCTTTTATTAAATACCAGTTATCTACATCCTGCAGACAGTTTCCAGGATGCTGGGAGACCGGTCCTTTGACTGTGGGTGGGTTTTTGTTCTATAGAATTTGAAAACAAAAGCTGCTTCAATCAGCCTTTACCTGGCAAACCTTGTAAGCTGAGTACCCAGCACAAGCAGGGGTTATGGTCGAAAGTGCACTTCTCTCTCCCCTGACTTACTAAATAATGTAGCTCCCAGAGCTAGCTGTGAGAGATTTGGTGTCTTGTAACCGCTATCTAGCGACGTGTGTCCATCATGCTTGATGTTCATTAGTTAGATGAGATCAGTGAGTTAAAGAACTGTTAAATTTGTGTTTTCCTTTAATGGATATGTAACTGTGGTAGCCGAGTCACAGGACAGGAACTTGACAGAAAAGGACATGGCGGTAAGATAAGCTTGTTGCTAATATACAACTTCACAAATTCTTTTAATAACTTGTCTTAGCTAGGTGTTTTGCCAGTTCTTTTAATAAATGTGAATGAGGAGGTAAAAGAAAGAATAATAAACAAATGCATTATTCCTATCTTTTTCTTCATGTATATGAATTATGCATGTATCTTGTTAGCGACAAATTAAGTAAAGTACTAATTTTAGGTACATTTTCAGAAGGAAAACTAATTGAAAATCTGTTTTGATGAAGTTAGAATACAAAAAAAAAAAATTAATGGAATCAGCAACATCTACTATTAAAGTTTTAGTTGGATTTTTTTTAATAGTCTTTGAAACTCTTGCTTCATTTCTTTCAAATTCCTATCAGGGAGATGTTCAGCAACTATTCACCAAAACTAATTAAAAGTTCCCTCCCCAAAATAGCTCAATTAATTTTTTGACAAATATTTTTTGTCAATCTCATTGTCATAAGATTTTTTTTTTCTCTGAAAAAATGAGTACTGTCTGAGAATATTTCAAAGTCAGGACAAAAATACTGAATGCTGGATAAAAGAAATATAACCAAAAGAAAAAATAAATTACACTAGTATTAGTATTATAAACCTAATGCTAGGGATTCTTACACATTTTTGGAAGGTGCTAGTTTAAAATATTTCCCTAATCTTAACTTGCTTTCTACAGTTGCAAGACTTGAGGATTTCCTTGCCAGAGAATCTGGCTCAGTGACAACAGAAATTTGGCATGTTCTTAGAAACCTTTTGTTTTGTACTTTGAAACTACAGTTTGCTGATGTTGATATGCCTCACAATCTTCTTATGTTCTGTCATCTTGTTGGGCTCATTAGCTACTGTGTTAAAGGAAGCTAGTATGATATTGCAAAACATTTTCCCCTTCCAGGCATATAGCTGTAGTTACCAAAGATGAGACACCCACTAAAAAAAATTCTACCATATAATACGTTTTTATTCTAATCTGATTTCTTTATTATTAAATTGATAAAGACTTCATTTGATTGACAGTTTTCTAAATGTTTGGTATGAAAATAGCTAAATGTATGTGAAAACATGTTTTTATACTGTAGTCATATTTTAGGGCTTCAGGAGAAGCCCAGATTCTACTCTGAACCCTGAAATGCAGTGCTTAAGAGGGTGGTATGTNCTAGCGACGTGTGTCCATCATGCTTGATGTTCATTAGTTAGATGAGATCAGTGAGTTAAAGAACTGTTAAATTTGTGTTTTCCTTTAATGGATATGTAACTGTGGTAGCCGAGTCACAGGACAGGAACTTGACAGAAAAGGACATGGCGGTAAGATAAGCTTGTTGCTAATATACAACTTCACAAATTCTTTTAATAACTTGTCTTAGCTAGGTGTTTTGCCAGTTCTTTTAATAAATGTGAATGAGGAGGTAAAAGAAAGAATAATAAACAAATGCATTATTCCTATCTTTTTCTTCATGTATATGAATTATGCATGTATCTTGTTAGCGACAAATTAAGTAAAGTACTAATTTTAGGTACATTTTCAGAAGGAAAACTAATTGAAAATCTGTTTTGATGAAGTTAGAATACCAAAAAAAAAAAATTAATGGAATCAGCAACATCTACTATTAAAGTTTTAGTTGGATTTTTTTTAATAGTCTTTGAAACTCTTGCTTCATTTCTTTCAAATTCCTATCAGGGAGATGTTCAGCAACTATTCACCAAAACTAATTAAAAGTTCCCTCCCCAAAATAGCTCAATTAATTTTTTGACAAATATTTTTTGTCAATCTCATTGTCATAAGATTTTTTTTTTCTCTGAAAAAATGAGTACTGTCTGAGAATATTTCAAAGTCAGGACAAAAATACTGAATGCTGGATAAAAGAAATATAACCAAAAGAAAAAATAAATTACACTAGTATTAGTATTATAAACCTAATGCTAGGGATTCTTACACATTTTTGGAAGGTGCTAGTTTAAAATATTTCCCTAATCTTAACTTGCTTTCTACAGTTGCAAGACTTGAGGATTTCCTTGCCAGAGAATCTGGCTCAGTGACAACAGAAATTTGGCATGTTCTTAGAAACCTTTTGTTTTGTACTTTGAAACTACAGTTTGCTGATGTTGATATGCCTCACAATCTTCTTATGTTCTGTCATCTTGTTGGGCTCATTAGCTACTGTGTTAAAGGAAGCTAGTATGATATTGCAAAACATTTTCCCCTTCCAGGCATATAGCTGTAGTTACCAAAGATGAGACACCCACTAAAAAAAATTCTACCATATAATACGTTTTTATTCTAATCTGATTTCTTTATTATTAAATTGATAAAGACTTCATTTGATTGACAGTTTTCTAAATGTTTGGTATGAAAATAGCTAAATGTATGTGAAAACATGTTTTTATACTGTAGTCATATTTTAGGGCTTCAGGAGAAGCCCAGATTCTACTCTGAACCCTGAAATGCAGTGCTTAAGAGGGTGGTATGTATTGGGAAAAAAAAAAAAAAAATTTAGAAACCAGTAGAAATAATTGCATGCGAACAGGCATTTATTTTTAAAAAGCAAGTTGATTTATGTAAAAATTCTTGTATGAAACAGCTTTGTCATGCAATCCAAACCCTCTGCAGCATGCTGTGTTCAGAACTTCAAAATAAACATTAAATAATTGGATAGAGTAAACAGGGTTAAATAACCCCCTGAAGAACTCCACCTTCCTGTATCTGGCAAAAGTCTTCCCATCCAGGTCCCCGCAGGAAATATGTTGATGAGGCTTCCCAAGTTCCTGAGGTCGAGTTTGTATCCATCATTGTTTGGCTGGTTACTTGATGTGAAGTGCCATGAATTTTGAGCAATGGAAATGACATCACTTGCAGTCAGACTCAAGCATCATTTCATAGAAGCAATATAAATATATATACATAACTACAGAGAGAAAAAGGAATGATTGCATGCTGATTCTAGGGAGGGTTTGGTAGTGTTGTAATTTAAAACAGAGATGACTGCAGTAAACTGACTCTTGGGTTTAAATTACCTTCAATGGCTTTTCTCTGCTGCGTGAAAACTGAGAATATTTGAATTTGATGCTATAAATATTAGAGTAATAGTTGGGAGATTTTTAAATATTTCAGAAAAATCTGTAACTGTTTCAAAAGGCATCATTTTTTTTTCTCTCCCAAAGAAGGAGGTAGAAAATTTAAAGTTGCTAAAGACAGTATTGTTTTTAAGTGTGGGAAAGCCAACTTCCTCAAATCTCAATATACTAACACAATTTTTTTTGTTTTTAGAGCTTCCATTTTACTTTATTTTACTTTACAGTACTCTATTGGTTTTGGCATACATTGACATGAATCTGCCTCGGGTGTATACGAACTCCCAAACATGAACCCCCCTCCCACCTCCCACCCAACATCATCCCTCCGGATCATCCCCATACACCAGCCCCAGTTATTTTTACTTTTTAAAATGCTTTCAGTTCTTGAACATATGGACATATTTTGAATTAATGAAATACATTTACTTTCATGTGTTTATTTGCTTAATGTTATACTGTAATAACATTACAATGTTATTACAATGTTATAATGTTATGTTATTTCAATATTTTGATGCTACCTTCCTATTTACTAGTTCAGATGGTCACATAATTTCACTGTGTAGCTGAACTATAATTAAAACATTCCTCATGCTTTGAACTTTAGGATTTTCTTTTATGACTATAAAAGTGCTGGAAGGGACATTTGCATATAAAGAGGGCTCTTCTATTAAATTATTACTTCAAGATAAATTTTCCATTTTCCCAAAATTATCAGCACTTTTGTCACCCTTGCTGTATATTAGGCTGTTCAAAAATTTTCACTTACTATGATTCTTTAATAATAATCATATATCTTTTAGATCTGGAAGTGTGTTTCAAATTGATAAATAACTCTGCTTTAAACTTGAAACACTCTTAGAACAAAATTATACCAAAGCATGTTTCTAAATACAAGAAACAAGAGTTATGATTTACAAGAAGTGTTAGTAAATCAACCATATAAGACTATTTACGAAGCTTATTTAAAATTTGACTTCAGGGAATTTCAGCAGAACGGGAAAGCATTTGGTAATTTTTCTTCTCACCAAGAGTTGCTCAGAGACTTCATTTTTCTTTGAGCAGATTGGTGTGCTTGACAGGCAAAAATCATTGTTGTTTGTGACACGTGCCACACACCTTATATATGACATAGTGTTATAGTTACATATTATGTTATATATTATTATGGCTATATACTATAGTTATATTCATAGATAAACTCAATGTAACAATAGTAGAGGCAGGAGATAATTCTTATAGAGATCACAAGGTATAAGAACATTTTTGTAAGTGTTCAGTTGTTAATGCCTTGATGACTTAATCTTGGTTAAGGTTTTCCTTTCCTTGCTTAAAAATTCTCCCTCTATACACCTGATACTCTTTTATATAAGATAGCAAGCAGATCACTAGGTAGCAACAAGAACTAAAAACTTTGGAATCTTCATGTGACTGTTAGCTCATTTATATAATACACTAAACCTTGGCAGATTTTATCTCTGTCAGTCCATACAAACTATTACTCTTTTTATTATTGTTTCACAACAGATCAGAAAGTGTGGACTTCAGATCACCTTCCTTAAAATGACCTCAGATGCTTATTAAATAGTGAACCACAGCATCTTTGATAAGTCAGGAATTGTTCTTCAAGAGAGTCATGCCTTAAGTTGAGACCAGAAGCATAATTATGAGGTATCAGAACATAAGAGGGAAGAGTATGGATGCAAAAAGAACAGCGTTTACAAAAGTCTTCTGGAAGGAGAGAAAATAAGGAATATATGAGACTGAAAGAACAGAGTGTAGAAATCCCAGAGAAAAAGGATGATAAAGAAGAATATTGCTTGAAAATCTATTAAATCATTAATACAATCCCCTAAACAAGGAAAAATGCACAGTCCATTTACTGAAGTTAGATCAAGACACTTTGTGTCACATGTGACAATGCAGGACAGCATGCATTTCTAGGCCAACACTGGATGTATTATGCCCTAGTGCTTTTTCTTTTTTTTTTCAGTTAATCCTGCTCCTGTGGACATTTTTCAGTTTTACTCTACCTCGGTCTGCTTAGCTCAAACCTCTGTCTCAACTGACTCAACATAGTTATGCCTAACTTAGGCAAGACATCCACTCGACACTGAAAACCAAAGTCCAAAATTCCTAAACTCGAGTTGTTCTTGAGCATTGCTCCCCTGGGGGGGTCTAGATTCTACCATATCCACAGACAAGCCTCTGGATATGTGAACACAAGTAAATCCTGTGTGAGTCCAGTTCTGTCTTACTGGATGTGGAAGACGAGGATGCTGTAACCAACTGGCCACTTTTGCAGTATAGTCACAGGGAGATCACTTACATAGCTCCTGGGGACCTTTATTTCAACTCAGTTTTTTAAGTTAAAATTTTCTTTGATTTTTGACTACATTTTAATTCAGTGATTTTGGTTGTAACAAAATGCGCAGTCATCTTCCTCGGTTCACACATCCCAGATTCCTCAATTCTGGGAAATTCTCTCGTTTTCACACCTAAATGTCGCAGTTTGTCATGTGGTTTCTAACAGATGCCAGCTGTTTTTAAATAAAAATAGAAAAAGGTATTTGTTAAATATAGTAATTAACAGAAACTCTTTTTAAAAACTTGTCAAAATCATTAACTTAGATGAATAGCTGATCACTTTATTAAATGCCAACCCACTCCAGTATTCTTGCCTGAAAAACCCCATGGACAGAAGAGCCCAGTGGGGTATAGGCCACAGGGTTACAAAGAATCAGACATGGCTGAGCAACTGAGCGTGCACATGCACAGACGCACACACGCGCACACACATACTAAGAAGAAATCTCAGTTTTACTTTCTCTAGTTAGTGATTTTTGCCTTATGTCAAAATGGCTTTGATGAAAGATAACACTTAAGGATGTTAGGAGCAGTTTAGGACAAAAGGTCCTTTGCTTAAATAAGCGTAGAACACCCCTGAATTGCTTAGGCTTCTTTTTGTCTCAAAGATTTTTCAAGAGCTTTTAATTTAAAAGTTCACATTATAGCTCTCTCAGAACAGTATGAATATTAAGTTTCTTAAACTTATGTATCTAGATAATACTTGCTGTAATGTTTTCTGTAAAATGTCATGGAAGACTATAGAGTTCAGTGGGACACTTTAAGGGCAATGCCTCCATCTGCCGTGTTGACCGTCACTTCCTGACCCGGGAATATAGGAAGAAGAGTTATTCCCAGCCATACCACATCCCAGCACACTTCGTCATAAGGGGGACAGTGGCATGCATCATGACAGTCCTGAAAACACGTGGCCTCGTGACCTACCTGTTGGAGTTAGATAGTGGATATTTCTTACTGAAGGCTTCTCGGATGGCTCAGTGGTAAAGAAACTGCCTACCAAGAAGGAGACACAGTTTCTATCCCTGGGTCAGGAATATTCCCTAGAGAAGGAAATGTCAACCCACTCCAATATTCTTGCCTGGGAAATCCACGGACAGAGGAGCCTGGCACGCTACAGCCCGTGGGGTTTCAAAGAGTCAAACGTGACAGTGACTAAACGGCAGCATCTCTTATTGAGCAAGCGTATTATGCCAGTGTGCAATCAGCAAATACAAACCAAGTACAGGTTAAACAGCAAAAGTTTAACATAAAGAATTAACAGCCACAACAAAAGTGTAACCATAATATATAAGGGGATGCTATATGGTACCCTAGGGCTGAGGGAGAGTAACCAAGGAAGGACAAACTCGAAGAGTTCAGAACCCCTCGGAGAAGGTGTGGCTCAGCCCCTAGAAAAGCCGAGTGGAGAGGCTTGCTGGTTTAGCTAGGCTGGAGCTGCTCTGGAGTTTCTAAACCAGCAATAGGCCACCCTTCGGGGTGCAGGGTGATCAACAACTGCTAGCAAGGAAATGCAGTGGTAATCAGTGTGTCTATCTGAGCAAGAGACTTCAGAGGGCGAAACTGTGCCGGAGCTGGCCGAGGAACAGCACATGGGTGTTATCTCCTGCGTTATGGACCGGCTGCACGCAGGCTGCTCAAGGCCCCCTAGAAGCAACAGCTGCTCCCTGTGTGACCCTCCAAGACACAGGCAGCTGTGGGATTTGTGTCCATCCTGAGGGGACTGTGGAAAGATAATCCCCAGGCTAAGGCTATAAGATCATGAGTGGTGGCATTCCATGTCTGTGACTGGACAGGCTCCACGTCCTCACATTCTCCTGACCCCTGACACAGCAGCCACGCGAGAACTTGCTATAATCTCCTCTTCCTACAATGTCCCTCTGGCGCCCTCTACTGAGAAAGCTGAACGTTGTAAAGAAGAAATGCTTAAAGAAATTTAGTCATTTGTCGTTCAGTGGCGCAGTAGTCCGATTCCTTGCACGGACTGTAGCACGCCAAGCTTCCCCATCCTTCGCCATCTCCTGGAGCTTGTTCAAACTCATGTCCATTGAGTCGGTGGCAGTGATGGTGCATTTATCATGGTGCATGGAACACCTTGAGGTGAGAGGCAATACACTGACAACCGACATAGGCGTGTAGCTCACCATTCGTAATGGTGGACTATGTAGCAGAGTACCTGACCACTCTGTCACTGCACAAGGTGAAATGCTGATATTTCTATGTTTCTAATCCTTCCCAAGTAAAATAAAATCTGGGGGAATTACTACCAAATCACTGTTCCATTTTTTTGGTTTTCAACATCTTCAGCTCAGTTCAGTTGCTCAGTTGTGTCCGACTCTTTGCTACTGCATGGACTGCCGCATGCCAGGCTTCTTGTCCATCACCAGCTCCCAGAGTTTACTATTTTATTTTGAAATTATTCTAGGTTCACAGGAAGTTGCAAACATAGTACAAAATGAGCTTATGTACCTCATTACTATAGGATATTTTCAAAAGCAGGAAATCAATATAGACACAATGTGTGTGTATACATATACATATATATTTTCATGCCATTTTATCACATGTAGACTTTTGTACTTTCGTTATAGCTGTTAATTGTTTACAATCAAAACAAGAAAGATATGGAATGTTTCACCTGCTCACAGATCTTTTGCTTCAGTCAACCCACCTGACTCCTATATTCATAACCTCTGGCAGCCACTAATCTTTTCCGCATATCTATAATTTTTCAATTTCATGAATGTTATATAAATATAATCATATACTATGTGAATTTTTTGAGATTAATTTTTCACTCAGTATAATGTCCATATATATATATATATATATAGTTAGTTAGCTAACAATTTTTATCTACTCTGCAATCTCTGTCTTTTAATTAGTCTTTTTAGACCATTTATATTTTATATAATAATATTACTGGGCTTCCCATTTTATTTTATCTTATTCCCTTCACTTTTTGTTTCTCTTTAGTTTTTCATGCCATCTGTGAGTTATTTGAATAGCTCTTGGAATTTATTTTGATTTATTTATAGTGCTGCTGCTGCTGCTAAGTCACTTCAGTCATGTCCGACTCTGTGTGACCCCATAGACGGCAGCCCACCAGGCTCCCCCATCCCTGGGATTCTCCAGGCAAGAACACTGGAGTGGGCTGCCATTTCCTTCTCCAATGCATGAGAGAAAAGTGAAAGTGAAGTCGCTCAGTCTGTCCAACTGTTAGCGACCCCATTTTAATGTATTTCATATGTGATGGATTTTTTAAGTGCTTTCTGTAGGTCTCACATTATACACATATAACTTAACACAATCTATTGGTCTCAGCAATCTCCCAGCTTGAGTGAAATGTAGAAACTTTACCTTCTTTATCCCTTCACTATTGCTAGTCCATAATATAATTGTCTTGAATAAATCATCTCCATATACTATGTACCACCACATCAGATAGTGTTATACTTATTGCATCAACCATCAACAGATTTTAGAATAATCAAGAGGAGAAAGTCTATGATTTTGCTCTTTGTGTTGTTCCTTCATTCCTGATGTTCCAAAATTTCTTCTTTTATAGTTTCTTTTGTATTTCAAGAACTCCCTTAGTCATTCTCTTAGGGTAAGTTTGATGGTAATGAATTCTCTTAGTTTTTCTTTGAGAATATTGTAGCTTTGCCTTCAATTCTGAAGGTTAATTTTGGTAGAGATATAATTTGGGGTTGACAGTCATTTTCTAATAGCGCTTGAAAAATATTTTGTCACTTCCTCCTGAACTTCATGGTTTCTGATGAGATATTCACTGTCATTCAAATTGTTTTTCCTCTATAGGCAAGGTTTCATATATTTCTTACTGATTTCAACATTTCTGTTTTTTTCAAAATTTTGTTTTTCTGAAATTTTATTTTGATGTGTCGCAGGGATTCACTCAGATTTTTTTTTTACTCTTTTTCTTTTTACTATATCTTACTATGTCTTTTCATATCTTTTGTTATTTAAAAAGTTAGAAAAATTTTATCCATGTTGTCTAATAATATTTTTCAGCATCACCATCTTTCTCCTCGTCTGGGATCCCAATGACATGAATGCTGGATCTATTTTATGGTCTCACTGGTATCTGATGTTCTACTTTTTAAACTATGTTTTCTCTGTGTGTTTACATCAGGTAATTTCTATCATTCTGCATTTGACTTCACTGACCTTTTATTTTGTCCTTTCCATTCTGCTGAGACTATCCAGTCAAGTTTCCTTTTCTTTTGCTTTATTTATATCTCATTTCTAAAATTTCAATTTGTTGTATTTTTTTAATCTTCTATTTGCTAAGCCCTTTCCATTTGAACATGTTTAAAGCAGTTTGTAATTGTTCATTCAGCAATTTTGTGATGACTACTTTAAAATTCTTGCCAGATAATTCCAAATATCTGAGTGACCTCAATGTTATTACCCATTGATTGTTTTTCTCCTTTAGTTTTTAAGTTTTCATGGCATTTCAGTATCTGGACACTTGGGCAACTGTGTTATGAACTTTGGATCTTACCTCAATCTGTTTCAGAAGATGAAGGGAGGAGTTGCCTCATTCTTGCCAAGTTGAGGAAGAAGTCCAGTTTCCCCAATTAGTGTTCTTTGACTTCCTGGAGAAGGGAATCCACTACTGTTATGTGGTGGTGGGATTCACTGATACCATCCTGCCTGGCTGGGGAGGGGATTGCTCCTCTTTATTGCTCCCCCTGCAGCCTCCACAGATACCACTGCTAGAAGAGAATCCCTACCAACAGTGAATGATGGTGAAAGTTGTAGTTGCAAACTCCAGCATCCTCTGATACAGGCAGGGAAGAGGAGAAATGTTTCAATTCCTCTAGGAGGTGCAAAAGTACACGATCCTTGTGTGTGTGTGTGTGTGTGTGTTAGTCGCTCAGTCGTGTCCAACTCTTTGCAACCCCATGGACTGTAGCCCACCAGGCTTCTCAGTCCATGGAATTCTCCAGGCAAGAATACTGGAGTGGATTGCCATTCCCTTCTCCAGAGGAACCTCCCAACCCAGGGATCAAACCAAGGTCTCCTGCATTGCAGGCAGATTCTTTACCATTTGAGCTACAGGGAAGTCCATGATCCTTACATGGTCACCAGTGGTATCTTGGAGGAAGACTTTATTACCATTGAATGGGTATGAAAGTCTAGTTTTCTCTGATACCATGGTTATAGTGCAGAGGGAAGTCAGTGAGGGATTTGTGATAAATATATATTTGACCTTTGTCTCTCACTCCTGGAACATAGCTCCTAAAGCTCTTAGAGTCTCTGAAGTGATGACTGACTGTATTTTGTATGATGATGAGGTGATGCATGGCTGGGGGCCCAAGATAGCTTCAAAAACGAGGGTTACTCACCAGAAACACCAAAGCGTGATTAAAAGATGGGCATTTTAACCACACACCCTGACCTGCAAGGAGGGGAGAGGGGCTAGAGATTGAGTTAATCATCAGTGACCCATGATTTAATCGATCATGCCTACGGAATTGTTAGGTAATTAGAATAGGAAAAAGGAGTCCATAATGGCAGTGGCTAAAAGACAAAGAAAGGAAAAAGCCCATAAACATAGAACAAAGGAAGGTCCAAGGACCAGAGTGAGAATCTCGGGTAAAACAGCCCTCCTGGCTAGCCCAATTTACATAGGGCAAGCTCAGGTGGAGGAGAAAAAACATAACAAAAGAGGAGCCAAAATTGAATCGGGGGCTTTTCTTCTCTTCACATCTTTTGGGCTGGCCCACCCTCACACCTCGAGGATGTCTTTTCCTTTGCTTGCCAGTTAAAACTGAGCTGTAGCACCGACCCATCCATCACTTCAAATTTTTGCTGTGGTGAGACAGAACTGAGGAAATGACAAACCCCCCTGACATAATGATACCTTTGCAAAAGCTCTTTAAATGGTGGATTGGGAGAGCTTCCGGGTAGGTGACTACATCAAAGTGCTTCGAGAGTAGCACGCCTGGAGAAGGGACAGAAGCTCCACAACCCCTCCCATACTTGCCCTATGCATCTTTCACATTTGACTGTCCATGGGTTGCATCCTTTATAATAAACAGGTACATTTAAGTAATGTAGCTTTCTGAGTTCTATACGCCCTTCTAGAAAATTAACAAACCTGAGTAGGGAATCATGAGAACCCCCAACTTATAACCAGTTTGTTCAAGCTACAGGTAGCAACCAGGGACTTATAACTGGCCTCTGAAGTAGGGGTAGACTTGTGGAACTGAAGCCTTAACCTTTGGAATCTGTGCTAATGCCAGATAGTTAAACTGAGTTGTAGCACACCCCCATTGGAGTCCAGAGAGGTATGGCAATTATTGTCTAAAAGTTTTGCTAACTTTCCCCTTCCCTACTTCTTTTGCTAGAGACAGCAGGCTGTTTGTTCCTGTTGGAGTCTTTGG
This sequence comes from Oreotragus oreotragus, assembly GCA_006410675.1. NCBI lineage: Eukaryota > Metazoa > Chordata > Mammalia > Artiodactyla > Bovidae > Oreotragus > Oreotragus oreotragus. The sequence goes on along the minus strand of SJYX01015781.1, from coordinate 82,732 downwards.
GTTACTGGCTCTTTGAGCAACGTGTTCTGGATATATGATTAAAAGAAAACTCAAGGAATTCACCACCATTTTTTTCCTCAAGTGCAAAAGTTCCTAGACTGTCTACCTTCTCTTTCAAAGTCCTCTTCTGTTTCATTTTACGTATTATTTCCAGGATTTTTAGCTATATTTAGAGAGAGGAATTGAGAAAATATGCCTATTCCATCTTCATCGAGAGAGAGAATTTCCAAGTCAGTTTTGTTTTTTATTTTTTTTTATTTTTTTTTGTATTTATTTATTTTTTTACACGAACTCCCAAACGAAACCCCCTCCCACCTCCCACCCCACATCTTCCCTCCAGATCATCCCCGTACACCAGCCCCAAGCTTCCTGCATCCTGCATTGAACATAGACTGGCAATTCATTTCTTACATGATAGTATACATATTTCAATGCTATTCTCCCAAATCATCCCTCCCTCTCCCTCTCCCTCTCCTTCTCACTCAGAGTCCATAAGTCCGCTCTACACATCTGTATCTTTTTTGCTGTCTTGCATGCAGGGTCCTCATTACCATCTTTCTAAATTCCATATATATGTGTTAGTATACTGTATCGGTGTTTTTCTTTCTGG
>SJYX01015781.1:2522-68293 GCA_006410675.1 Oreotragus oreotragus | reverse complement strand
ATTTTTGCTACTGTTGTCCTTACAAATAAATTTTAAGAACGCATTGAGCCAGGGAGGAAATTGGTATTCAATTTAGAACTTTTTCATACATTTAATATCTGCCTCTCTCATCATGTTTGCAATTTTTACAGTCTTTGTTATGAATAGCTTCTCATCACATTTCTATGAGGGAGATCATCGTAATTACAACCTTATGTTATGGGAGAGCAAAAAGAAGTGACTTGGCAAAGGTCATGTGGCAACGCAATGTCCTAGACAGGAAGGGAACTGATATATCTGGAAACCATTGTGAGTTGTGCATTCCAGTGTGCCTGGCAGAAAGCAAGGCTCAGGTTGCCCCAGCCAAAGCGTTGAGCTTATTCAGAAACATGAGTGCTTGATATGGATATGATGTCACCAAGAAGAAGAAATCAAACTTTTACTAGTAATAAATTGAGCAAAATCATATTGGAAGCAATTTCCAAAATTACTGTTACTGTTGAGAGTGTTGGGAGTAAGATAGGGAAAGGATGAACAGCCCTTAAATATTAGGGCATTTGATTTGGCATTTAAATTGCTACAAAATCTGCTCTTAGCTAACAACCTGCCCTTTGTAAAAGTATTATATTAATTCATCTAAGGGTGGTATCTCTTTCATGAGATGTCCAGGGGGCTATTTCCTTTTGTTCTTGTATAGTTTTGTGTAGTCCTCTTGGTGATGGGATGAACCAAAAATTTTATTCTAGGATGCTGCTTTGCAGTAGAAACTAGGTGTTTGAATGTTTTACAAATAAAATATCATGAAGCTCATAATTCCTGAACAATAAATGAAGCTTTGTCCATTTTCCCAGAGGGTTCTTTGACTTTTTAAATGTATAAGAGTTCTTAATATGCTATAGATACTAATTCTTTGACAAGTACATGCCTTGCAAATAATTTATCTCTATTATGCTTCTTTATTCAATTGTTTATGTATAGTTATATTTAATGGCATGACCTGGCTCCATTCTTTAAGACAGTTTCCTTACTACACAATGACGGAAAGGAAATTTTACAGCAATTTCGCTTTGCTTTCCTATCAACTCCATTCTTATTCAATTTCAGATACAACTTGCTTCTGACCCTTGGCTCCATTTCCTTTCCTTGGCCCCAAATCTGATCAGTTGTATGACATTTGAACTTAGATGTTTTGATATTCTGAAACTCCCTGAAACACTTGCTGAATACTCAACTGTAGTCATCTAGCTCCTTTGTTCCTTATTCAGATTTTCTGAATTTGTATAACTCATTACCATGTTCTCATAATAGTAGATTCTTTGGTCTAACATTAAATTTCCTAACAAATGGTAAATCTTTTATCAACCTGATTTGTTTTCTTCAGGCATATATTATTACCCTAAATCATTTTGTCTGTGTCCAGAGTCAAAGGAATACTTTTGTTTCTTTATCATCTGTTTCATGCTCTCTATCCTCCTACAACTATGTAAGCTTGATGAAGTCAAGGATTTCATCTTTTCACCATAGTATTTTCAGTATTTTTGGAATGAATGAATCCAAGAACTCTCTGCACAACCTCCAAATTTTGGATAGCTCACTTTAGCACACTCTTTGCAACCCCATGGACTATACATTCCATGGAATTCTCCAGGCCAGAATACTGGAGTGGGTAGCTGTTACCTTTTCCAGGGAATCTTCCCAACCCAGGGATTGAACCCAGGTTTCTTGCATTGCAGGCAGATTCTTTACTAGTTGAGTCACTAGGGAAACCCAAGAATACTGGAGTAGCCTATCCCTTCTCCAGCAGATCTTCCAGACCCAGGAATCCAGCCAGGGTCTCCTTCATTGCAGGTGGATTCTTTACCAGCTGAGCTACCAGGGAAGCTCTTCTAATTAAAGTTCTATACTATTCGCACACTATAATATATAACTAGTTACTCTTAGCTAATCATTTTTGTTGTCATTTTATTCCCATGACACCTTTAATAAGTATGGAACTTTTAAAAATGTGACTGCAAATTCTTTGATAATTTCTCCTATAAAGAAGTCAGATCTATGTCCCCTTCTCTTGATTTGGGTAAACTTGTGATGCACGAGACTTCTGAGGCTAGGTGGTTAAAAAAAGGCATGAAATTTCCACTGCTGAAGCACTGCTCATGGAATCTTGAATCACTGAGTAAGAAGTTAAACAACCATGAGGCATCCATGCTATGAGGAAACCCAAATCATATGGTCACAGGGTGGGGTTCCAGTTGACACTTCAAGTCCAGCCTTTGAGTTATTGCAAATTAATTAGCAGACAAGTAAGAAGCCTCCAGATGTTTCTGTCCCCTAGCCACTCGAGTCACTCCCAGTCATTTGAGTTTCTCCAGCTGAGACCATTTATACGGAGCAGCAGAGACAGGTCATATACACTGTGTTCTTCCTAAATGTCAAAGGATACCTGGATAAGAAGGATGATAAGAATTAATTCTTGAGGTCAAGAGTCTGGTATTTAGAGTAGATGGGTAGATGGGTATGAAAAACAACATCCTAAGTTAAGATTTCTAACCAAGCTGATGATTATTTGGATTTACCAGAAATGAAAACTCCATCCCAATAGATCAACTAACAAAGAAGAAATATTGCTTTCTATACTTCTTGGCTATTCTCATACATCAGGAGATATAGAAGGAAAATAAAGAATTTAAGACTCCAGAAGACTTAGGTATGCTTCCAAGATTTCTAATTTAGATAATACATCCTGGAAGAGCACCATATCATGACATGACATGACATGACAATGCCCTCCAGTCTCAAAGCACTCTAGAGCTTGTACAATGTAGACCCAAGACTTCATCATAGAAACTTACTGCTTATCAACACCAAAACTCCAAGCAAAGACTCCTAATATATAAATGAATAAAGAGTCAAAAGAAGTGAAACCAGTATCTGGGGTTTTCTGCTACCTATCTGGCTTTTTCTTCTAAGTGTTCTGTAAGACACTGCTTCTTCTTGGCTATTCCAAGCACGATTCTAAGCCTCTGTTCATCTCTATTTCACTCACATTAGTGTCTTAATCTATTCAATAAATAATTGTTGAATATTTATTAAGTGCCAGACCCTGGTACTAAGAAAAAGGAAAAGAGATAAAAGGAAATATTTCTACCCCAAAGAAGTATACAATTTACTGAAGATAGAGAAATACTACTTAAAATTTAATAATACAGTAAGATAATAGCTATAAGTGGCATATGCACAAAGTTAAGTGGTATTTTAAGGGAAGCACCTGATTTTAAATATGTCCAGCAAGGTTCATCAGAGGACACAACATTAAAGCTGAGATTTAAATGGTTAAAGCAGTTTGCAAAGGGTTGACATCAGTGTGGACAAAGTTATAAGGAAGCACGCTATGTATGAGAATTCAAGCTGATTTGGTATTACTAGAAGTTTGAGTTAAAAGAGTGGGAAGTGAGGATAAAGCAGTGGATAGAGTCAAACAGAGGTCTTAAATGACTGGCAAAAAAGTTGTTTTGTGTTGTGACACACTTTTGTTTTTCTCTAAGCAATGTAAGTTCATTGCAGAATAGGTGTCCTGACAACAAATTCCCTCAATTTTTGTTTGCCTGAGAAAACTTTTATTTCTCATTCACTTTTTTTTTTCTTTTTTTTTTTTTGTATTTATTTATTTTTTTACACGAACTCCCAAACATGAACCCCCCTCCCACATCCCACCCCACAAGAGGGATTATAAACTGGCTCTGGGTGGGCCAAAGTTCAAGGGACCTGAGGGAAGAAAAGAAGCTTAACCAATGTTTGGTTATAAGCGTTTTATTCCAATTGATCCAAAGGTCCAACAGTTCAGTTAATCACCAATGAGGCAAAGGAGAGGAATTTGGAGTGGCGGTGCCAGGACTCAAGCCAGGAGTCTTACCGCAGTCATATGGGGCACCGTATTTCTTTGCAGTAACTATTTTCTGGNCTTAACCAATGTTTGGTTATAAGCGTTTTATTCCAATTGATCCAAAGGTCCAACAGTTCAGTTAATCACCAATGAGGCAAAGGAGAGGAATTTGGAGTGGCGGTGCCAGGACTCAAGCCAGGAGTCTTACCGCAGTCATATGGGGCACCGTATTTCTTTGCAGTAACTATTTTCTGGAACACAGAAGGATAGGGGAAGTTTCTTCACCATTGATGTTTTCCAGGAGCACAGGGCTCAGATAAAATTTAACATTGTCAGTAAGAGCTTTTTTTATGTATTTTAAAAAATGGTTAATGTTGGTATCAAACTGCTATGATATATATAGCAGTTTGAAACAAATCTTTAAAATGTTTTAAGGATTTTTTTTTTACATAGATCATTTGAAAATTCTTATTAAATTTGTTACAATATTGCTTCTGTTGTTTATGTTCTGGTTTTTTGGCCACTAGGCATGTGGGATTTTAGCTCCCCAGCCAGGGATCAGACCCAGACCTCCTGCATGGGAAGACTAAGTCTTAACCACTGGACCTCCAAGGAAGTCCCTGTTGTTCAGTCTCTCAGTCACATCCGACTCTTTGGGACTCCATGGAAGCAGGCCAGGCTTCCCTGTCTTCCACTATCTCTTGGAGTTTGCTCAAACTTATATCTATTGAGTTGGTGAAACTATCCAACCATCTCATCCTCTACCTCCCTCTTCTCCTTTTTCATTTAATCTTTCCCAGCATCAGGGTCTTTTCCCATGAGTCGGCTCTTCACATCAGGTGGCCAAAGTGTTGGAGCTTCAGTTTCAGCATCACTCCTTCCAATGAATACAGACGCATTTTTTAAAAAAAGTCAATATTTCCAATACGTATTTTATAACTACCAAGGGTTATGACAAAACATTATCAAGCAAAAGTTGGAAGTCCACAAGTATACAACATGGATGGCCCAATACTGGCATATCTTGTCTGTGAACTCCAAATTGGAGGGCCCTCACCCTCCCATTACTTAAATGAAACTACCTCCTCCTTCCACAAAGAGTGAGGCTCCCCTGTAACAGACCCCTTTGAGCTGGGCTTGATGAGGGAAAGCCCATGATCCAAGTCCTCTTTTCTCCCTCTACCTTGTCAATCCAGCAGCACTTGAGATGTATGACTTGACTTGTGTTTTGCCCTTACAAACCATCACGCCAAACTCTCGAAGCAACATTCTGCCTTCCTTGCATGCCTATTTTTAAGACGTTTTTTTTCTTTTTTTAATGTGGACCATCTTTAGAATCTTTATTGAATTTGTTACAATACTGCTTTCATTTTATGGTTTGGTTTTTTGGCTGCAAGACATTGGGGATCTCAGTTCCCCGAGCAGGGATTGAACCCACACCCGCCTGCGTTGGAAGGCAAAGTCTTAATCACTGGACCACCAGGGAAATTCCTCATGCCTGTTTTGAGGACTATCCAGGAAGCTATGGGGATTCCCATGTGGCTGAACCCAGTGCAGACAGGAGGGTGGATGTCCATCCAGCCATTGTTTGCAGCAGTGGTTCTCTAAGGGTGGTCCTCAGCCAGCAGTCTAGGCATCGCCTGGAAACAGGTTGGACCCACTGACTTAGAAATTCAGGGGTGGGTGGGGCCCAGGCAGTCTGTGTTTAAACAACCTGATTAACAGCTTCCTGATGCATCAAGTTTAAAATCCGATGTGTTAGAGGGTATGAAGCTGGCACAACTCTGGGAGCCAACGTCAGTAACTTACTCATTCTATTCAAGCACACTCCTGCTCCACTAGCATTCTTGATCCAACAGTGACTTTGGACCTATCTGTGGTACCTTTATATCTTCCCCTGATTTCAGACGTGCGCAGCAGTAAGCGGCAGCAAGTGGTAGCTGGAAGCAAGGTCTTTAGTTTTCCAGACTGGGAGTCCTAACCACTGGACCACAGGAGCCAGCAGTTAGGGCTGAGGTCCCTAGTCTTGCCTGTCTACTCAAGAATGAATTCAGGCAAGGAGACAGAAGGTAAAGAGTAAAGTAAAAAGTTTATTGAAAAGAAAAGTACGTGTGGAAAGACACCTGGGCGAGCTCGGAGAGACAGCCGCACCTTTGATGTGTGAATCTTTTATAAACAAGGGGACAGTTTTCTAGGTCTTTGTCTTCCCTCAGGCCAGTCATCTTGCTTTGTACCATCCGCTACACTCTGGTTAATGTGTCTCACGACCCTCCCCTGGGGTGCACACGCACACCTTACCAAGACGGATCTCAAAGTGAAGGCTTCTGGGTGGAGCAAGACTTATTATGGCCTGGAATTATCCTCTGACTTTTGACTCCAAGGAACCTTTCTGCCCATGTGTAGTATTTCCTTTATCCTTTACTCAGAGTTTTTGCCTGTCTTTATCCTTGCCACCATTATTCCCTTGAGGTGTTTACAAGAGACAAGGACTGGCTATTTACTCTGTTTCTGTGGCTACTTCTGTTTCCAAGAGCAAACAGGGAGCTGATTGTTAATTCCTCTACTGGAGCCCACCTATCTCAGGAAATGCAAAGAGGAGGCTGGCTGATTCGGATCTCCAGATTTCCCAGCCTGGAGCCCATCTATCTCCTACCTCACCCCCAACTCCTGAGAGTTTCCAGTATTTTTAGAACTGCGTCAAGTCTCACGTGACTGATTTTTCGTTCATTTATTTATCTTTGGCAGTGCTACGTCTTTGCTGCTGTGAGGGCTTTCCTCTACCTGCAGCAAGCGGGGGCTGCTCTCTAGTCGAGGCGCGCGGGCTTCTTGTCGCAGGGGCTTCCGCATGGGAAGCACAGGCTCTAAGGTGCTCAGGCTTCAGTAGTTGAGGCTCTCGGGCTCTACAGCACAGCCTCAGTAGTTGTGGTACAGGGGCTTAGTTGTTCCACGGCATGTGGGATCTTTCAGAATCGGNAACACGACTGAGCGACTGAACTGAACTGACCTTTACTATCACTACTGTCTTAACCTGCTTTGTGTCATGGTGACTACAAAACAAGAGTGCCCGGACACTCACCTCACTCATGGGGCTCTTGTTAAATATTGTTCTTGAAAATGTGGTGTATTAAAAATGAGACAGAATTTTGCCCTGGAGGACTCACATTCCAGTAAGGGGTATAGAAAGATATATGTAGATATAGTCACCTAACACAGAATCTTCTGCCTAAGGAATGAGAGGTGCTCAATAAATTAGCTTTCCATAAATGAACGTGCAAACAATACAGTCATCATGCCAGTAGTTCAGAATGATAACTCAAGCTAGGAGGGACGGTTTCAGAGGTAGGTTGCAATTTGAAGGATAAATGGGATGTATGGAAACACTAAGGAGGTGTGAGGGAATTCCAGATAAAGGAAATGGAGAGCGATGTTTAGAAATGGAGCTTTCATTGGAGAGTGCAGGGGCCTGATTGCTAAACTGAGCTGGAAGATTTCTCAGATGGGAGCTGTGGAGGTGAGGCTGGCACACCAGGTGTGGAGGCCTCATACAGGGAATTCAAACTCCTGGACAGTTGCGTCAAGTGCCTACTTGATTCATCCAAAAGGCAGTAGCCCTTGAACTTCAGATGCTCTTTCTGAGGCAAGTTGTGCGATGCATTTGTGATTGCAATATATTGTTTTAAAATACAAGTCAGGATGCAAACTTTTCTCTAGTGGCAGATGGCTTAGTGAGTCTTCACGATAGAAACACTCTTCTTTTATACTTCACAAATTCATAAAACTACAGAGTTCAGCTCTGTTATGCTGAATTTACCCTTGCTATTCTTGATGCCTGCCTAGGCCTGAGAAAATATCCTTTAGAGGAGCGATAATGTGCAGTTTTAGCTACATGGGTCTATAGGTTTCCATTATTATTCTTTGAAACATGATTGGCTTGTTACAGTTCAAGTCCTTTAGGGCAAGGACTATGCCTTATTAATTTCTATGTGCCTCCCATGACACATCAGAGCCTTCGATGAATGTTTGTGGAATGCATTAAGTAAATGAATGAACCACTTAAAATTCACATCCATTAGGAATAGCAGTCATTACAAAGGCCTTGCAAACATTCTTTATGCTTTACCACTTTGGATTTTTGCACTTTTTTTTTTTTTTTGGATCTGGGTGTCTATTCTCTGGGAAATGTACACAACTGAAGAATAAAGGATGAAATCACAAAGTTTATGTCAGAAAACAATCTAGGTTTCACATGTTTTCCCCTTCTCAACTGTTTTTCTCTCTCCCCTCTGTGCTGAAAATAGAAAGGTAGTGTCTCACAGTCTGGTGGAAAGCATTGACCTGAGGTATCCTGGCCTGTCTCCCACCGGAACCTCCTCATCTAGCCCAAGACCCAGAGTGGTGTTTGGCTGTCTGGGTTTTCCTTCTCATGTCCTTGGTCTGTAGAAAAACTTTAAGCAGCACAGGTGTCCATGTGACTGGGGACTGGAAATCAAGAGTATATGGGCTGCCACATGGATTCGCTTCTGCCTTGACAAGAGGAGGCTGCAGGGGTGCTTGTTGGCCAAGTTCCTCCCTCTCTCGACATGTGCTACTTTGGCCTGACATAATCCATTACTAATTAGGCCCAATTAGGAGAATAATAATTCAAACAGAATTTTTTAAAGAATATTTACCTTTTCCCTTTTTTATTGAAGTATAGTTGACATACATTATATTAATTTCAGATGTACACCATAGTGATTCAACATATATGTATATTATGAACTGATTACCATGATAAGTCCGGTAACCAGCTGACACATTAAAAAATTATTACAATATTATTGACTAGGGACTATTTACTTTTGACGCTGCGATTTTTACAATTGTCTTTTTCTCTTTGTGTTCCCAAACCAGCTCCCATTATCACCCTGGGTTCTTCCTGGTGTACTGAAGCCAACAAAGCCCATTTCATCTCAAATATTGGCATTACATCTACATTTTTCCTATAATGTGAGAGCACCCAGTCCTTAGCATCATGACTCTAAGGAACTCAAACATACACAAGGAGCAAGTGTTGCCAGGATGAAATGAAGCACAAGCCAGTCAATGCTTGACATGTTGCACCTTGTCACAGTGTATTGTGTTTATAATCTTTTTAAAAATTAATTAATTAATTAATTNCGGGGGGTTCATGTTTGGGAGTTCGTGTAAAAAAATAAATAAATACAAAAAATAAAAAATTTAAAAAAAAAGGAAAAAAAATAAATAAAAATATCAGACTCAGAAAAAAAAAATAAAAAAAAAAAATAAAGAAAGCTGAGTGCTGAAGAATTGATGCTTTTGAACTGTGGTGTTGGGGAAGACTCTTGAGAGTCCCTTGGACTGCAAAGAGATCTAACCAGTCCATCCTAAAGGAAATCAGTCCTGAATATTCATTGGAAGGACTGATGCTGAAGCTGAAACTCCAATACTTTGGCCACCTGATGTGAATAACTGACTTATTTGAAAAGACCCTGATGCTGGGAAAGATTGAGGGCAGGAGGAAAAGGGGACGATGGTGGATGAGATGGTTGGGTGGCATCACCGACTCGATGGACATGAGTTTGAGTAAACTCTGGGAGTTGGTGATGGACAGGGAGGCCTGGCATGCTACAGTCCACGGGGTTGCAAAGAGTCAGACACAACTGAGTGACTGAACTGAACTGAACTGATCTGCAAGGGTGAACAGTCAAGGAGATGAATAATTGGAGTACTCTAAACAGTCTACCACAAGCAAGTTTACGTAAACACATTCAAGAATCAGAATGGTTTAATGTATCATGAATAAATGCAAAATCAGGAGGAAGACTTTACACAAAGGGATACATAATGTTAGCTATTTGTGGACAAAACTCTTTTCTTATTCTTCTCTTGAAGTGAAGTGAAGTCGCTTGGTCGTCTGACTCGTTGTGACCCCATAGATTGTAGCCTACCAGGCTCCTCCATCCATGGGATTTTCCAGGCAAGAGTACTGGAGTGAGCTGACATTTCCTTCTCCAGAGGATCTTCCCGACCCAGGGATCGAACCCGTGTCTCCCGCATTGTAGGCAGACGCTTTACCATCTGAGCCACCAGGGAAGCCTTACACTGATGATAATACAGAGGCAGAATAATAGCCTCCCAAAGATGTCCACATCCTGATCCCCAGAACTTGTGAATATGTTACTAATAAGGCAAAGGGGACTTTGAAATGTGGTTAAGGATCTTGAGATGGAAAAGTTTTCCTGAAGTATACCAGGTGAAAACAGGGTGTTTTTAAAAAGGAGGCAAGAATGTCAGAGTGAGAGATAATCAGAGAAGATACAATGACAGAACCAGATATGGGAATGGTACAGGGCCATGATCCAAAGAATGTGGGCAGCCTCTGGAAACAGAGGCAAGGAAACCAGGCCCTCCCTCTCCACCCCCTCCCCTACCCACAGCATCCAGAAGGAATGTTTTCCTAAAGACATCTTGACTTTAGACCAGTGAAACTAACTTCGGACTTTGATCCCCAATACTATAAGGCCTTAAATTTGTGTTATTTTAAGCCACTAAGCTTATGGTAATTTGTTTCAGCAGCTATGGGACTAATACAGTTATATTGTAGACTTTTCAAAATCTGTTAAAAAATGTTAGGTAGTATATGATTTTGGAGTTTTCCTCTGCTCTTCCCTGATTAACATATTCCTATATTTTAAATTCATATTTTTGACTCTTTTCTATATGTAGTTGATGATATGCACGTTTGTAACTTTGGGTAACCAAGAAACATTAATAAATTTAGTTTGGATGATGTATTTGAAATGCAACACATAGTCACCTAAAAGGGTGAGTTTATTAGGAGAGGAAGTTTGGCAAAGGAATAATAACAAAAGAAAAATAAAAGGAAGATATTATAAAGGAACAAGTAAACACAAAGCATTGTGAGATACACTTGCTTCAAGTAATGTTTCTTCTATGAGTAAATATATATTTAGGTGGAATATACATGCAATTTTAAACTTAACTCTGGATTGGACACCTGATGCAGAGAGCCAACTCGTTGGAAAAGACTCTGATGCTGGAAAATATTGAAGGCAGGAAGAGAAGAGGACAACAGAGGATGAGATAGTTGCATGGCATCACTGACTCAATGGACCATGAGCTTGAGCAAAATTCCAGGAGATGGTGGACAGGGAAGCCTGGAGTACTGCAGTCCGTGGGGCTGCAAAGAATCAGACACAACTTAGCAACTGAACAACACAAACAACTCTGGGTCTTAGATTTTGAATAGCAGCAGTGTTTAGACTAATTTGGAGCAAAGCAAGCTTGTTCAAGTTCTTTAGTCTTTTTTTCCAGTTCTCGGTTGCTATCCATAGCACTAGAACAGTGAGACCACTAACCAAGTGCCGCTGAAGAATCACTTCAGCCTTCCCTATGATCCTAGTGTGAATAAAGGGTTTCTTGATTCAATTAATAATTAATTTTTCATCTATTCCATTCATATCTTTAGACTCCAAATATTAAATGATTTTATTTTCACAATAGATTACTTAATGATTTACTTGTTTTCAATGCACAGATATGATCTTTGTCATAAACCCCGCTCACTTGTGCAATCCCTTTAATTTACCTAACACTCCAACAGAAACTGTTTCTTTCATTTACTTAGGCTATAGATTGACACAGAGCATTCAGGCATGAGCTGAACTTGATCAGTCTCAGGAGGCACAGTCATCCTATTGTAGCTAGTTGTGTGGCCTCAGAATGCATCGATTCCATCTATTGTATGATTGGAGGCTCAAAGATGGACATGAAGACACAGGCTAACAGACTGTGGGCTTATGTGTGCATCAGTGATTGAACAGGATATAAACAATTAAATATAGGCTAGTTTCCAGAATATTATCTTCATTCTCTCCAATAATCAAAGCCTCTGGTTTTTCATTTAATGACCAATTTTTCATCTCCTACTTTTTAGTTCTGCATAAAATCACACCTTTAAAGGCACAAGTGAATCATGGCTTCCAATTTGCTTCCACTACAAAATCAGTAGATACACACACTTATATTTTTTTGTATACTTGGGCAAGTGGGGACTCAGGGGTTAATTTATCTCTAATCTCAAGGAGCAGGAAGCACTCCTCTTCGCAGGCAGTTGCCCTGTCAGAGCCTCTGATTCTCTGTTTCCCACCCTCCATTACATCAGTGTTTCTGAGATAATTTCTGTCAAGCATGATGTATTTTATAAAAGCATTTAAAGAGATGAAGATTATTACAGTCTTGAAAATCACTGCTGAAAAATTTGTTCACCAAACTCTCAACTATTTCCCCTATAGGAAAAGTTTTAAGGATCTTTGAAGAAAGAAAATATTTTTTTCTCTGCCTGAAAGTGAGCAAGTAGATTTTGGAGAGCTGAAGTAAATAATGAGAAAGATGACTCCTTTATTTTTGTTAGAGGATATGTTAGACAGGATTGTAATTTTCATTTCAGCATAGAATGTAAGAGCATAATATTTGGTGACAAAGGATCAGTCGGAAACCTTTGCTCAGCTACTTCCTCAATGAGTGAACTTAAATGAGTTATTTCACCTCATTAATCCTTAATTTCCACACCTATAAAATGAGTATATTAATATAGCGCAGGATTTTTGTGAAGATAAAGTTATATAACACCTGAAGGGGAAGAGGTATTTAAGAGCTGGCACCAAATGAAATTTAAGAAATAGTACCAAACGAGAACCGAATGAATTTTTCTTCTATTTTCTCTTCTCCAGTATCATTTGTATAACTCAGTAGATGTCCTTGGGGGAAAATATTTAATCTCAATGAACTTTTGTTTTCTCAACTATAAAGGCAGAAGCCTACACTCTCACCAAGGAGAGCAAATGCTAATGAAATTTTCCACCATGAGTTATAGTCCCATTTTGAGATGAAAAGACAGTTTGTTCAACTACAGTTTTCAAAGTTTTATTAAGGCCCTAGACAGAGATATGTTTGCACCTTCATTGTCCTGATTAACGGAAGTTACTGGCACTTAGTCAAATCCAAATCCAAAAAAGATGAGAATTACATTGTATAAAAGTGTTTATTGTATTCACACACAGAAAGAGAATAAATTAAACTTCGACTTCAAAGATACCACAAAGATGGGCTGTAATGATTTGCTTCATTTTATGCTGCTTTTTCTTAGTGGTATAATTTGCATTTCAATTATTGCTGGCGTTCTTTGGTTGTTCTTTCTCCATTTATATCTTTGTTATTTTACTGCCTCCTGCCCAGTGTTTGATGTTAGCCGAAGGAAAAATAGCTCTGTGATCTGATGGTAACATTCCCAACTGAACTCATCTGCATGCTCTTAAAGACTTTCTGAGGAAACTGCCATCTTGTCCCATTTGTGTATTGCAGTGACATATGTAGTCCCAATATGACTGTAGAGAATGCAGTGCCAGTAACCACAGAAAAATGTTAAGCAGTATTGACTCACCTTCAGCTGGGAAAACTGCTGGCGGATCATGGATTGGCATTCTTTGATATTTTACTTGAAAGCCTAGTGAAGGTTTTCACCCTTGTGTTATAAGAATATTGATACCAGCTCTGCTGCCTCTACTGCAAACCCACCTTCTTTTAGCCTCTCTGTCTTCCCCAGATGCTTAGCCAACATATCTACTTACTGATTGAATTAATTCTTTGAGTCTCATACATGATTCTTTTTCCTCTTTCCTGTCCTCCCACATCTGCTTTTCATATGTTACCAGGTTATTTTACCTTACCATTAGGATAAGCTAAGAGGAAAAATAAAGAAAACATTACCTGGGGAGGGAGAATTAAATAGATTTTTGTTTTTATTCAGGGCCCTTAATTCCACCAAGGGCCATGAAAATGACATTCCAGTTTCTTAATCAGCAATTTGAAAACCATCTCATCCTTGCCTTCTCCTTTGCCCTAGCCCACATCTGGCCACCTCTAGAGACTTATGCCAAAGCAATTTCTTCAGAACTGAGTTAATGGCTGAACACTTGATCTGGCATCTCAAAGCACAAAGCAGAGTGCTAGACTGTGCCTGACAGACAGCTGGTCCACCAGGCATTTGGGTGCCTCTTTTCAGATGAGATGAAAAGTCTGGCTCAAGCTATTTATCAAGCAAAACTCCAAGCTTCATCATCACTAAGCCCAGTCCCTCAGTCAGAGTTATATTGCCATGGCACCTTGTCCCAGGGTTCCAACCAGGTATCGAAAAACTGGATGTGGCCCGAAGTCTGTGTAGACGGGAGATTACCCTAAGCTAAAACAAAGCAGTGAACTGCATATGTGTGGGCTCAAAATCTGTAGCTTTCCAGGAGAAGAAAGGCCCCAGGGTAGTAATTGCGGCTTTAAACACGAAACCCTGGCGCCCCAACCTGATGTCTATTATGTCCAAGTCTACAGCAACCTGAACGCATCATTCCATTGCATATCCTTGGGGCCAGTTATTCCTCTTGGCATCTGCAGTGTGTTTAGAATTTGTCACAGGAGACCAGTGATGTCTGTTCCTGGAGGATTTGCCCTGAAGAACAGCCTCAGGGCATTGCCTCTCTTTCTCTCTAACAACACAGGAATACCTTCCAAAACACTCTGACAGATAAATTTCTATTTATTATGGAGAAGCCCAGGAGAGAAAAATAAAATAAAAAAAGCTAAGTTATCAAAGTTAATATCACCAGTGATAAGATACACTGATATCATGCATCCCTTGAATGGACAAAACACCACCCCTATGGTATTCTTACCAAAATACATAATCTCAGTTTAATCATGAGGACCATCATTTAAACCCACATATACAGGGATGTTATAAAGCAGCTGGCCATTACTCTTCAAAACTGGTAGGGTCACTTTGGACAAATACTAAAAAACTGCCCCAAATTGGAGGAGACTAGAGACATGATAACTAAATTGAGGATGGGATTGAATATTGAATCTTGGGCCAGAAAAGAGAGCATTAGTGGGAAAGTTGGTGAAATTCTAGTAAGGTCTAAATATTTTTTGATTTCACAATCATACTGTGACTAAATAAAATTTTAAGCTTAGAGAAAGCTGAACAAATGGTATATGGGAATCTCCATATTTTTCTTGCAACTGTTCAATAAGTAATATTATTTCAAAATAAAAATTTAAATATTTATGATCAATCTTGAGACTTTAGCACTGTGGAGTGAAGGATTATGGTCCCTTTTATTCTGATTATTCCATACCTCACTGATTTATTATTTTTATATCTCTTTGTAGAATGTGATTCCTAGATCCCTACTCCTATACTTCTAAAATTTTGGAAGTTTCAGCCATTTAACCTCTGCCTATAATTTCAGGTTCTCTGCAATTAATTGTTTCTTTAGCAAGGAGATTTTAAGGAGCCTAGTCAGTAGTTCAGAAGTTGAATAAATGGAAGCTCTACAGTTTGTTGTTATTTGGTCGCTAAGTTGTGTCTAACTCTTTTGCAACCCCATGGACTGTAGCCTGCCAGACTTCTCTGTTCATGGCATTTCCCAGGCAAGAATACTGAAGTGGGTTGCCATTCCCTTCTCCAGGGCATCTTCCCAACCCACAGATCAAACCTGTGTCTCCTGCTTGGCAGATGGATTCTTTACCACTGAGCACCAGGGAAGCCCCAGCTCTACAGTTAGATCAGCTCTGAATTCATACCCTAGTTCTCAGAGGTTAAAGTGTCTGCCTGCAGTGCGGGAGATCTGGGCTCGATCCCTGGGTCGGGAAGATCCCCTGGAGAAGGAAACGGCAACCCACTCCAGTATTCCTGCCTGGAGAATCCCATGGACGGAGGAGTCTGGTGGGCTACAGTCCATGGGTCGCAAAGAGTCGGACACGACTGAGCGATTTCACTTTCACTTTCACTTTCCACTCACTGAGTTTTACTACATTTTCAGAAGTAAATTGCTTGCCTTTTTTTTTTTTTCTTTTTTTTGTAGTTGTAGTTACTGTTATTTAAGCCGTTGGTTCTGTCTTGATTACAATCCTAAGTCATTGGCTCAAATTCAAGAAACTCAAATACTTCTGGTCTCAGACTCAAATTCCATGAACTATAACTCTCTATTGCCCTTCTGATGCTGATTTGACAGCAAACTTCAATCTCCCAAATACATTGCCAGCCCCTCCAAAATCCTCACCCTCTTTTTGGTAGTTATAATACATTGTCTTTGGACAGATGCTCCTGAAATTTCTTCCCTCTCTTTGGAACTAGCTGCTCTGATGCAAACTTTCTTAACTTTGTCGGCGCCTTCTCTGGTTCTTCTTACTGAGTATCAAGCCTGAGTGTTGTTATTGTAGAGCCTTCTTTATGTAGGTATTCTTTTTATTTCTCAGATGAAGTCCTTTATCTGAACTTAGAAGTCTGGAATTCTTGGACAGGCTTGAAATTAAATATATTTAGCATGGAGAGCCCTGGAGGCCTTGACAGCTCAGAATGGATGTGGCTGTCACAACGGGTATAGTCATCCTGGTTTCCTTTTCCTGGACAGCAGTCAGCCTTTAGACACTAAACTGTACCCTTATTTTACCAGCTGTTTAGCACTCACTATATTGTGTGTGGAAAACAAATGGTTAACCCGTTTTCCTACTTGGAAAAATATTTCTTTATCTGTTTAATGTGCAGCAGTGAGTGAACGCATTGAGTTTCAAACACCTGAAACAAATTCAAGCTCCATTAATGTTTCTCATCTACTCCCACTACCAAATATGATGATTTATGGTACTTAATAGCACACTAACTTGTTTTTATGTCAGTGTAAAGTCATTTATTGGGTACCATGAGACAAATCACTCTAAAGCATGCTAATGCATTATAATGTATGCATTTCTCCCCTCGCCGCCTTTTGTGGAGCCATGTCAGGAGCATAAACTTAAATTAATCAGACTTCTGATTTCAACCTTGATTAGGTGTCAGAATCTTTTATTAATGATAAAGATGATATAAAATATATCCATTTCTGGTCATAATGATTTTATAATTTAATCTTTTTCCCATTTACCTTTGTTTTTGAGTGTTAGGAGCAATTTTTCCTTGTTTTGAAATATGACTGAAATTCTCATAGGAAAGGTAATTCAAGGTATTAAAAAACAACAAACAAAAACCGACTTCCACAGATAAATTTTCTCTTTTTCCCCAGCCTCACCCCAAACATACACACACACACACACACACACACACACACAAATACATTGGCTTTTTAAAAGTATTTTATGTTTAAAAGTAAAATTGAGAGACTGTAGGACGTTGTGTCAGTGTCTCTAAAAATGACTTATTTTTCCAGAACGAGCAAGTATGTTTTTTCTGAGGTATGTTTAAAGTTTTCTCTTTCATTTATAGGCATAAGTCTTTTTAGCAGGTCCCACATACATTTGAGGTTATCCCTGAATCCCTCCCCTCATCCCAACATTGGTCTGCCCCTAGACCCTGGAGGATAAAGCACTGTGCTGCTGCTAATGACTAGCAAGTACTAATTCTTTAAACTCTGAGTATTCCCCAGGTACTTTGTTGAAGGCTTCATGGATATTGCTGCCTAGTTAACACTCAGAGTCATCTTAGAAATTCAGGGCTATCATTATTCCCATTTTACAGCTACAGGGTAGACAAGTTAAATAACTTGTGGAAGGGGACATACACCACTGGTAAGTAATAGAGCAGGGGTTTGAACCCACGTCTATCTAACTCTAGAACGCTATGGATATTCCCTGGATTCGTATTGTCCATCTTCATACAGGCTCTCACAGCTGTGTTTTTGGTATAAATGGATCCTAGTCAGTCATAGAAATCACAGCAACTGCTAAACTTTGAAAGCCACAAATGCCACTCAGTTCAATTCAGTCGCTCAGTCGTGTCCGACTCTTTGCGACCCCATGAATCGCCACTAGATATACTCAATTCTAAGACACATACTTCTTCACATGTTAAGCCTTTGAAATTGACATGCTTCTAGTAGTCAATGGCATTTTATAGTTTGCCAGAATTTTCCTCTTTTCTTAGAGGTACATAAAATAATGATATCAGTTTCCTTTGATAGCATAAATAAACTTTGTATTTTGAATAAATGCAGTTAAAAAGTCAATAACCATTCATTGTGTGCCAGGAATATACTAAGCACCTGAATTTTCTTTTTCTAATTTTCATAGCTACCCTATAGATTAAGCTTGTACAGCACTATCATATGTGAATGAAAAAATAGAGGATTAGTAAAAATAAGACCTTTTGTTCTAAGGTCCTTCTGTGTAGAAATGGTTGAAAAAGGAATCATGCAAACAGGCTGAGTCCAGAGGCTTTATTCCTAAAGGCTAGTTTTTGTATTATGCTTATTGGGCTAGTAGACTTTAGAGTAAGCTAAAATTTTCTAGTCTAATGAACAATAAACCCTGTGCAAAATAACTCACACACTAACAAGGAACTTAATAAAGATGTGAAAGCAATCAACAGTAGCTTATTTGGCAGGAAGAACAAGCATTTTATTTAACTTCTTTCTCTTTCAGGGGCTGGGAATAGAAGCAGAGATGAATTTAGTGTAACTTGACACAGAGAAAGGTATTTAGAGATATTTGAAGGAAAAGAGAGATTTTTTTTTCTTTTTTGTCATATTCCACTAGTTTTATTTTTGAGATTTCACATATAAGTTATATCATGCAGCATTTTTCTTTTTCTGATTTGTTGCACCCAGCATAATACATATATGTCTTCTTTATCCATTCATCTGTTGATGGATACTTAGATTGCTTTCATGTCTTGACAATTGTAAATAATGCCGCTATGAACATTGAGGTGCGTGTATCTTTTTAAATGGTTGTACCAGTTTAACTCCCACCAAGAGTATATGAGGGTTCCCTTCTGAGAGATTATTTTAAGAAAAAAAATCTTTGAAGTTTATTTAATATTCATTATAAGGCAAATTCTCTGATAGATAAAGCCAAAATCTAGAGGAAAAGTCTAACTGTAAGAATTTTAGAAGCCTATAAGCTTCTGGAGAGGGCAACCTGAGGGGAGGACAGTAGGTCAAGACAGATAAAATTTTTAAAATTTAATGAATAGGAATATAGCCTGCTTTTTCCAGTTTTCCAGCTTCTTTTTAATTCTCTGAATTACTGTGGATAGTCACTCAGATTCATTCTTCTCTTTCTGTGATTTCAATTTCTGACCCTATGTAAATAATGCCGACATATTTATCTCAGTCCTAATTTGTTACCTAAGTTCTCTCCCCATGTTTTTAAGTCATTCTGAATATTCCTCAGCTACCTCAGAATGCCTCACTCTGAGCTCATTATTCTCCATGTAAATCAACTTCTTACCCAAAGTCCATTTATTTTCAGTGACAACACCAGTGTACAGTGACCAAGAGTTCTCTCTGATAGTTTAATTTATCCTGCTTATTCGCCTTCAACTCCACATTTCTCAATTTTTCTTTTTACTTTTCATTTATCACCTGACCTTTGTCAATTGTTACCTATTTCGTTACATACCTTCATGTCTAGCGTCTTAATCCTTCTAGACCAAATCTTTTTTTGTCCAGCCTTGATCTCAGTGATACAATCAACCTCTAATTCCCACAGCCATGGACTTGTGTGCCATATCATATACTCATGTGTGCCATCTATATGCATTCTATTTTACTGTGTTGCATTGTCAAAGTCACTGCCGTGTGTGGTTAATTTAACTAGAATTAATTAAAATTAAATTAGGGCTTCCCTCATAGCTCAGTTGGTGAAAAATCCACCTGCAATGCAGAAGACCCTGGTTCGATTCCTGGGTCAGGAAGACCCGCTGGAAAAAAATAGGCTACCCACTCCAGTATTCTTGGGGGCTTCCTTGGTGGCTCAACTGGTAAAGAATCCACAGGCAATGTGGGAGACCTGGGTTGGATCCCTGGGTTGGAAAGATACCCTGGGGAAAAGAAAGGATACCCCTCCAGTATTCTGGCCTGGAGAATTCCATTGACTGTATAGTCCATGGGGTCACAAGAGTTGAATATGACTCATTTATTCCCTTAGTCACTCTAGTCATATTTCAAGTTCTCAATGGCTACATGTGACTCATGTTTGCTGTATTGGGCATCGTGCACGTAAAGGAGTCTCATCACCTCTGAAAGTTCTATTGGACTCTAGTTCTCCTATAGAGAACTTCAACTTCCCCATTAAAGATGTTCCTAGTGGCGTATGTGTTCTAGAGTTCTTCTGGTGTATTCCAGTCTATATCTCTGCATTTCCACTTCATATTAATGCCTCAGGTGAACTTTGTCTAACATTTTCATTTTGATCTTTCCCCTGGATTCTCAACACACTATATTTTTGGAGCCTGTCCAAGGAGCAAACCCAAGGGAAGGAGAAGCCAATCCAACATGAATCTGCGTACAGTAATTTATTTATCATGAATGCTGAGCATGATATTGGGACTAACTATAAGCCTCTATAGGACCCAAATGAATCTTCTCAGTCATGCCTGGATGGATTTTCTTATTTAACAAAACTTAAAAAAAATAATCTATTTCCTTTCTGAAGGCGGTGGCACTCCACTCCAGTACTCTTGCCTGGAAAACCCCACAGACAGAGGAGCCTGGCAGGCTGCAGTCCATGGGGTCGCGAAGAGTTGGACCCAACTGAGCGACTTCACTTTCACTTTTCACTTTCATGCCTTGGAGAAGGAAATGGTAACCCACTCCAGTGTTCTTGCCTGGAGAATCCCAGGGACGGGGGAGCCTGGTGGGCTGCCGTCTATGGGGTCGCACAGAGTTGGACACGACTGAAGCGACTTAGCAGCAGCAGCAGCTCTTTATTCCATGCAAGCACCTGTCTTGTGGTGCTGCCTTGGGCCCCTTTATGCCTGCAGTAGGGTTCTTTGATTTCCTGCCACCATCAGGTCATGATAATATTCCAGATATTGATATTCACTTTCTTAAATAATAGACTTGGCCTTTAGAGAAAAGAAAGCTTAGAGAAAAAAAACAAATGAAAAATTCCCATACCTCCTCTCCCTCCAACCCCGTTTTCCTCTATTATGAACATCTTGCATTGTGGTTCATTTATTAAAATTGATGAGCCATTATTGATACAGTATTAACTGAAGCCCATATCTTGCCAGCATTTGGAGTTCTCAGTATGTTGAATTTTAGACTTTTTAATCAATATATAGTGAATGGCTTGACTTTTTGTCTATCTTGCTTGTGCCCACTAATGCTAAAATGACTTTAATTTTTCACTATTCTTGGGTGTTTCCAACTTTGAGGCATAAGTTTGTTTTCTTTATTTATGACAAGATACTCTTTTAGTCCTATTTTACATTTTATTTTACTCTGTATCATTTTATATTCAGTTCCCCAGATGTTTTGTCATTGAAGATTGGATTTACTTATTTGATCTATATGGCAACCATATGTCCTGCTGCGTAGGAACAGTCCTGGTTTACATGTATGCCCCAACATAGTTATTAATAGAATCCTTTCCATTGTCCCAGTTTGAGTGGTAAATTATATTATTATTCTGTGTGAATATCCACCTGGATTATAAGGCAAAAACATATCTTCTTTTCCTTTTCCTTCCCTCCATTGTTTTTAGCAGAGTGTCAAGTACGTTGGATGTGTTTACTAAGTACCGTGGGAATGGGTGTTTGGAAGGCCCTTGTGAAAATGAGCTGGCTCTTTCAGGATCTACTTTCCAGGTCAGATCCTGTAGCATTTCAACCACAGGACTCAGTTTCAACCTAACTTTACAGGAATTCTTCAGCCTGCGCTGCCTATAGCTGCACGCCTTCTGTTCATTTGACAGCAGGTCTTTGATAACCTGATGTCACTTGTCCCTTGCATGTGGTCATCCCAGCCAAAGCAATCTTTTCAGTGGCTGTGTGCCAGCTTCTCTGGGTTGGACACCCTATGTTATTATTCTGTATGCCCTATAGATGACATAACTATAGGTGAAATTGAGCAGGAAATATACATAAAGAAATTAATGCTTGTTTTATATCCTTTTTTATTTCTGAAATTTGATATTACTTTGACAACAGGTTATATCTACCAGGCTATCAAAGGATACATTGCCTTCCTGATTCATATTTATTCTATTTTGCCCTGTGTTATTAACAGTGACCTGGAATATGGAGCTAATATCAGAGAGAATTTCCATCTCTGCACTGCATAGATTATCTTGGTAGAGTCTACCTCATGACTGCTAACCTACACCCAATCCCACTGCCATTACCAGCTCAGGAAGCTTCTCATAATGTACTTTGGCTTTTTTTTTTTCAATTTTTTTTCTACTCTAGAGAATGTTAAGTAATAATTATTACTTTCTCTTTTAAATTAGAAGTATTTCACCCAAAGAGATAAGTAAAAAACGGTATTCTGCATCTTCTTGCAGTTATACATCAGAAGTACAGTGCTAAGCATATAAAGCTCTCAGGTACTGGGGTCCTGTATGTATACACCACATGGCATTGAAAGATATTTTTGGCTAGCAAGCAGCTTTATGCTAATGTATAAATTCCCTTTTCCAATAATATTTGAAGATTTCAACATAAAACAGGAGAAAATAAATTCAGCAGATACAGAACTCAGAATACATAATAAAAATATACTGCTCTACACACATACCCTCGTCCAAGGTAAGGAGCAGCCGTGAAGAGACAACCCACGCCCAAGGTAAGAGAAACCCAAGTAAGATGGTAGGTGTTGCAAGAGAGCATCAGAGGGCAGACACACTGAAACCATACTTGCAGAAAACTAGTCAATCTAATCACACTAGGACCAGGGCCTTGTCTAACTCAGTGAAACCAAGCCATGCCTGCAGGGCAACCCAAGGCAGGCGGGTCATGGTGGAGAGGTCTGACAGAACGTGGTCCACTGGAGAAGGGAATGGCAAGCCACTTCAGTATTCTTGCCTTGAGAACCCCATGAACAGTATGAAAAGGCAAAATGATAGGATATCAAAAGAGAATCTCCCCAGGTCGTTAGGTGCCCAATATGCTACTGGAGATCAGTGGAGAAATAACTCCAGAAAGAATGAAGGGATGGAGCCAAAGCAAAAACAATACCCAGTTGTGCATGTGACTGGTGATAGAAGCAAGATCCGATGCTGTAAAGAACAATATTGCATAGGAACCTGGAATGTCAGGTCCATGAATCAAGGCAAATTGGAAGTGGTCAAACAAGAGATGGCAAGGGTGAACGTCGACATTCTAGGAATCAGCGAACTAAAATGGACTGGAATGGGTGAATTTAACTCAGATGACCATTATATCTACTACTGCGGGCAGGAATCCCTCAGAAGAAATGGAGTAGCCATCATGGTCAACAAAAGAGTCCGAAATGCAGTACTTGGATGCAATCTCAAAAACGACAGAATGATCTCTGTTCGTTTCCAAGGCAAACCATTCAATATCACAGTTATCCAAGTCTATGCCCCAACCAGTAATGCTGAAGAAGCTGAAGTTGAACGGTTTTATGAAGACCTACAAGACCTTGTAGAACTAACACCCAAAAAAGATGTCCTTTTCATTATAGGGGACTGGAATGCTAAAGTAGGAAGTCAAGAAACACCTGGAGTAACAGGCAAATTTGGCCTTGGAATGCGGAATGAAGCAGGGCAAAGACTAATAGAGTTTTGCCAAGAAAATGCACTGGTCATAGCAAACACCCTCTTCCAGCAACACAAGAGAAGACTCTACACATGGACATCACCAGATGGTCAACACCGAAATCAGATTGATTATATTCTTTGCAGCCAAAGATGGAGAAGCTCTATACAGTCAACAAAAACAAGACCAGGAGCTGACTGTGGCTCAGATCATGAACTCCTTATTTCCAAATTCAGACTTAAATTGAAGAAAGTAGGGAAAACCGCTAGACCATTCAGGTATGACCTAAATCAAATCCCTTATGATTATACAGTGGAAGTGAGAAATAGATTTAAGGGCCTAGATCTGATAGACAGAGTTCCTGATGAACTATGGAATGAGGTTCGTGACATTGTACAGGAGACAGGGATCAAGACCATCCCCATGGAAAAGAAATGCAAAAAAGCAAAATGGCTGTCTGGAGAAGCCTTACAAATAGCACTGAAAAGAAGAGAGGCGAAAAGCAAAGGAGAAAAGAAAAGATATAAGCATCTGAATGCAGAGTTCCAAAGAATAGCAAGAAGAGATAAGAAAGCCTTCTTCAGCAATCAATGCAAAGAGATAGAGGAAAACAACAGAATGGGAAAGACTAGAGATCTCTTCAAGAGAATTGGAGATACCAAGGGAACATTTCATGCAAAGATGGGCTCGATAAAGGATAGAAATGGTATGGACCTAACAGAAGCAGAAGATATTAAGAAGAGGTGGCAAGAATACACAGAAGAACTGTACAGAAAAGATCTTCACGACCCAGATAATCATGAGGATGTGATCACTAATCTAGAGCCAGACATCTTGGAATGTGAAGTCAAGTGGGCCTTAGAAAGCATCACTAAGAACAAAGCTAGTGGAGGTGATGGAATTCCCGTTGAGCTGTTTCAAATCCTGGAAGATGATGCTGTGAAAGTGCTGCACTCAATATGCCAGCAAATTTGGAAAACTCAGCAGTGGCCACAGGACTGGAAAAGGTCAGTTTTCATTCCAATTCCAAAGAAAGGCAATGCCAAAGAATGCTCAAACTACCGCACAATTGCACTCATCTCACACGCTAGTAAAGTAATGCTCAAAATTCTCCAAGCCAGGCTTCAGCAATATGTGAACCGTGAACTCCCTGATGTTCAAGCTGGTTTTAGAACAGGCAGAGGAACCAGAGATCAAATTGCCAACATCCGCTGGATCATGGAAAAAGCAAGAGAGTTCCAGAAAAACATCTATTTCTGCTTTATTGACTATGCCAAAGCCTTTGACTGTGTGGATCACAATAAACTGTGGAAAATTCTGAAAGAGATGGGAATACCAGACCACCTAACCTGCCTCTTGAGAAATCTGTATGCAGGTCAGGAAGCAACAGTTAGAACTGGACATGGAACAACAGACTGGTTCCAAATAGGAAAAGGAGTACGTCAAGGCTGTATATTGTCTCCCTGCTTATTTAACTTATATGCAGAGTACATCATGAGAAACGCTGGACTGGAAGAAACACAAGCTGGAATCAAGATTGCCGGGAGAAATATCAATAACCTCAGATATGCTGATGACACCACCCTTATGGCAGAAAGTGAGGAGGAGCTAAAAAGCCTCTTGATGAAAGTGAAGGAGGAGAGCGAAAAAGTTGGCTTAAAGCTCAACATTCAGAAAACGAAGATCATGGCATCCGGTCCCATCACTTCATGGGAAATAGATGGGGAAACAGTGGAAACAGTGTCAGACTTTATTTTTTTGGGCTCCAAAATCACTGCAGATGGTGACTGCAGCCATGAAATTAAAAGACGCTTACTCCTTGGAAGAAAAGTTATGACCAACCTGGATAGTATATTCAAAAGCAGAGACATTACTTTGCCGACTAAGGTCCGCCTAGTCAAGGCTATGGTTTTTCCTGTGGTCATGTATGGATGTGAAAGTTGGACTGTGAAGAAAGCTGAGCGCCGAAGAATCGATGCTTTTAAACTGTGGTGTTGGAGAAGACTCTTGAGAGTCCCTTGGACTGCAAGGAGATCCAACCAGTCCATTCTGAAGGAGATCAGTCCTGGGATTTCTTTGGAAGGAATGATGCTAAAGCTGAAACTCCAGTACTTTGGCCACCTCATGCAAAGAGTTGACTCATTGGAAAAGACTCTGATGCTGGGAGGGATTGGGGACAGGAGGAGAAGGGGACGACAGAGGATGAGATGGCTGGATGGCATCGCGGACTCGATGGATGTGAGTCTGAGTGAACTCCGGGAGATGGTGATGGACAGGGAGGCCTGGCGTGCTGCGATTCATGGGGTCGCAGAGAGTCAGACACGCCTGAGCGACTGAACTGAACTGAACTGAACTGAACACACATACATATGCATATACAACAATGAACCAACTAGAAAAATCAGTTACTCTCTTTTTTTTTTAAAGAAAGGTAACCAGAAGTCTATAGCACATATACCTAAGTGAAATGTTTTCTAATACTTGAAGCAAAGTGTTCATAGATACAGTTGTGCTGAATCATCATATTTCTTTCTTATTCTTCATCAGTGAATAAAAAACAGGGCTTTGGGCCCCAAGGGTGTTCAGCAGCTGAATTTCTTTGCTGCTGAAAGAAACAAATATAGGTGGCATTCCTACCACTTCAGAGAAAATGAAGGGGTGGAAATGAAGGAAGAATGAGCTGCTGGAAGCACAGATCCTATTTTCTTGCAATGCCACTAATAACTTCAGAGTGGTGGTTAGGGTATAAATGCTGCATAAGCAAAAATAAACCTATATTAAATGGTTTTTAATGTTTGAAAGGAAAAAGTAACTGCAAAGTTAAAATTAGTTTACTACAAACACCTTCTCTGTAGTGATGTATTCTGCCAGTGTTCTCTCTGGAGTTTTTTGGCATATTGCTCAGAGTTGCCTCAACTGAGTATATCTAATGAAATCTTGCCCATTCATCATTTCTACTGAGAGATGCTTTTCTAAATGTAGAAATTAAAAACTATAAATTCTTCCAGACAAATTATTCCGGTTTCAATATGAACATTACTAATAAGTCCTCTCCCAACGTGAAGAGATTATACTGTCTTTTAACTAGCAAGGGCAGTTCCTAAGTAGATAATCATTAAAAATAAGAGGTGATCCAGATTTCATAAAAACATGGCAATTAAAGTGATTGAATTAGAATGATAAAATTATTAAAGGAGAAAGCTGCACTCAGATGTCTTTGAGTCAAACTCCCTCCTACGGTTGGAATTCATATTATATCATGGACAGATGGCAACCCAGCTTCCCTTTATATACTTCCAGTTTCAAGGAGTTCATGCTTTTGCAAAGCATTTCTTTCAACTGTCAGATGACTCTCTTTCATAGAAGGTCAATCCTCATGTTGAGTGGAATGTCTCCTGGGAACATCCATGTTTTGAATAAAGTTTTGCCCTTTGAAGCAACATAATATTCTGCATTTGTCACAGTGGGAAATGACAGGCTATGTCTAACCTTGGGGTATCAGGACATTGCTTAGCAATAGGAAGTGAGGTTGAGATTCTTCTGCGTGATTTAGAAAGAGTCATTGCCAAACCAGTGCATGACAAGGGCATGATAAGACTCAGCAGGTTCAGAGTAAGCAAAGACAGATGCCCTGAAAACAACATCACACAAAGTCTGGACATTAATTAAGGAATCTGTACTGCAGAGGTCAGTCAATATATTGGGCATCTTGCTTCAAAGGTATTTTTTAAATGTTTGGGAGTTTTATGCTTATTTTTTAGTGGATAACTGATGTCATTTTTTTTGGTCCGAGTGTTATATAACAAGCATTTGGGTACCGAAAGTAGAGAATTTGAAACAATGGGGTTCATCCAGCATTTTTATTATTTTTCTTGAGTGTAGTTAATATTCCTCCAAGCTGTTAGTACCCTGTGGTGCTGACATAATGTGTCCCTTTTGAGGCTTTGCTTTTTCTGGCGAGGCTTCAAACCAAGGACCTGTAGCAGTTTTATTTGTATCCAGGTGTGCTCAGTTGCTCAGTTGTGCCCAATAAGTATGACCCCATGGGCTGTAGCCTGCCGTTCTCCTCTGTCCATGGGATTTCCCAGGCAAGAATACTAGACTGGTTGCCATTTCCTTCTCCAGGGGATCTTCCCAACCCAGGGAATGAACCTGTGTCTCCTGCATCTTCTGCATTGGCAGGTGGATACTTTTACCACTCTGCCACCTCGAAAACCTTTTATTTGTATAGATAGATACCAAATATGTTCTTTTCACCTTTACTGTTATATTTTTATATTGAAAAAAAGGTCTTCAAGATAGTGAATCAGTCACAAATATATATGTGCTAACTATTTTTGACTGATTATGCTTGTGTACATCCTCTTCCTCTGATAGTTATCTCCTCTGTCATTACAGGCAAGTTAAGGACCAGAGTTGAAGAAGAGGTTCCCTATGTGTTTCTGCCACCAGAATCCTCTTTTGTAGATGCCAAATAACAGAACATAAACTTTCCTCCAATTCACTCTAGCCAACTCATACACTCCCATCTCTGTCTCTCAGCATCCAGCTCTGTGTCTCTTTTCTTCCAGTTTGTGTGTGTGCATGATCAGTTGCTAAGTTGTGTCCGACTCTCTGTGACCCCTTGGACTGTAACCCGCCAGGATCCTCCATCCATGGGATTTCCCAGGCAAGAATACTGGAGTGGGTGGCCTTTTCCTCCTTCAGGAGATCTTCCTGACTCAGGTATCAAATTTGCATCTCCTGCATTGGCAGGTAGATATTTTACCCTGAACCACCAGGGAATTGAGGTATAAATAACAAATAAAGTGGTAACATTTAAATTATGTGATGTGATGATTTGATATATGTATGTATTGTGAAAGAATTCCCCTCACTGAGTTAATTTACACATCTATCACCTCATATTTACCTCTTGTGTTTGCTTACATGCTTAGCAATTTTTAATTATACAATACAGTGCTGTCACCTGTGGTCACCATGTCATACATTATATCCTCTGACCTTATTCATTTTATAACTGCAAGTTTGTATTCTTTACTAATCTCTCCGTATTTGTTCCATCTTAGAGCTCCTAACAACCACCTTTCTGTCCTCTGTTTCTATTTACTTAAAAAAAAAAAAATTTCCATAATGAAGTTATATCATGGAATATTTGTCTTTCTCTGTTTGGCTTATTTCACTTAGGGTAATGCCCTCCAAGTTTCAGTCATGTTGTCAAAAATGACAGGATTTCCTTATATTTTAAAGGCTGAATGTACACACACACCTGGAGAAGGAAATGACAACCCACTCCAATGTTCTTGCCCGGAGAATCCCAGGGACAGAGCATCTGGTAGGCTCCGTCCACCCCTGGTGGGCTGCCATCTATGGGGTCGCACAGAGTCAGACACGACTGAAGCGACTTAGCAGCAGCAGTACACACACATTTTCCTGATCTTTTCATCTATTGATGGACACTTAGATTGTTTCTGTATTTTGACTGTTATGACTATTGCAGCAATGAACCTGAGAGTAATGATACCTCTTTAGGATAATGGTTTTATTTCCTTTGGGTGTATACCCAGAAGTGAAATTTCTAGATCATATGGTAGTTCTATTTTCTAATTTCTTGAGAAATTTAATATTTTTTTTTGTAATGGCTGAACCAGTTTACATTCCTGCCAACTGTGTACAAGTTACACTTTGTACCTTGTAAAAAGTTCCCTTTACAAGGTACAAAAGGTAGGAGTTTCCTTTTCTCTACATTCTCATTAGTATTTGTTATCTCTTGTCTTTTAGACAGTAGCCATCCAACAGTTGTGAGTGTTATCTCATTGTGGTTTTGATTTGCATTTCCCTGATGAATAGTGATACAGAATATCTTTCCATAAACCTATTGGCCACTTGTATGTTTCTTTCAGAGAAGGCAAAGGCACCCCACTCCAGTACTCTTGCCTGGAAAATCCCATGGACAGAGGAGCCTAGTAAGCTGCAGTCCATGGGGTAGTTGAGAGTTGGACACGACTCAGTGACTTCACTTTCACTTTTCACTTTCATGTATTGGAGAAGGAAATAGCAACCCACTCCAGTGTTCTTGCTTGGAGAATCCCAGGGACAGCAGAGCCTGGTGGGCTGCCGTCTATGGGGTCGCACTTGGAAAAATGTCCACTCAAATCCTTTGCCCATTTTTAAATTAGGCCATTGGGTTTTCTGCTATTGAATTGTATGAGTTCATTGTATATTTAAGATATTAACCCCTTATCAGATATTAGATTGATGCAAAAGTAATTGCAGTTTTGCACTGTTGAAATTTGCAGTTTGACATTGGAACACATTCTTAAATTTGGTTATGTTATATATCATTTTAGTACATATTTCTCACTTTATGCTTTTTTGCTAATGACATTACTTGCTGTTTATCTAGACTATAGAAATGATGTTAGACAAAAAAGAAAATTCGAGTGATTTTTTATTCTAGTTCAAAATGGGCNCCTGAGCGACTGAACTGAACTGAACTGAACTGAACACACATACATATGCATATACAACAATGAACCAACTAGAAAAATCAGTTACTCTCTTTTTTTTTTAAAGAAAGGTAACCAGAAGTCTATAGCACATATACCTAAGTGAAATGTTTTCTAATACTTGAAGCAAAGTGTTCATAGATACAGTTGTGCTGAATCATCATATTTCTTTCTTATTCTTCATCAGTGAATAAAAAACAGGGCTTTGGGCCCCAAGGGTGTTCAGCAGCTGAATTTCTTTGCTGCTGAAAGAAACAAATATAGGTGGCATTCCTACCACTTCAGAGAAAATGAAGGGGTGGAAATGAAGGAAGAATGAGCTGCTGGAAGCACAGATCCTATTTTCTTGCAATGCCACTAATAACTTCAGAGTGGTGGTTAGGGTATAAATGCTGCATAAGCAAAAATAAACCTATATTAAATGGTTTTTAATGTTTGAAAGGAAAAAGTAACTGCAAAGTTAAAATTAGTTTACTACAAACACCTTCTCTGTAGTGATGTATTCTGCCAGTGTTCTCTCTGGAGTTTTTTGGCATATTGCTCAGAGTTGCCTCAACTGAGTATATCTAATGAAATCTTGCCCATTCATCATTTCTACTGAGAGATGCTTTTCTAAATGTAGAAATTAAAAACTATAAATTCTTCCAGACAAATTATTCCGGTTTCAATATGAACATTACTAATAAGTCCTCTCCCAACGTGAAGAGATTATACTGTCTTTTAACTAGCAAGGGCAGTTCCTAAGTAGATAATCATTAAAAATAAGAGGTGATCCAGATTTCATAAAAACATGGCAATTAAAGTGATTGAATTAGAATGATAAAATTATTAAAGGAGAAAGCTGCACTCAGATGTCTTTGAGTCAAACTCCCTCCTACGGTTGGAATTCATATTATATCATGGACAGATGGCAACCCAGCTTCCCTTTATATACTTCCAGTTTCAAGGAGTTCATGCTTTTGCAAAGCATTTCTTTCAACTGTCAGATGACTCTCTTTCATAGAAGGTCAATCCTCATGTTGAGTGGAATGTCTCCTGGGAACATCCATGTTTTGAATAAAGTTTTGCCCTTTGAAGCAACATAATATTCTGCATTTGTCACAGTGGGAAATGACAGGCTATGTCTAACCTTGGGGTATCAGGACATTGCTTAGCAATAGGAAGTGAGGTTGAGATTCTTCTGCGTGATTTAGAAAGAGTCATTGCCAAACCAGTGCATGACAAGGGCATGATAAGACTCAGCAGGTTCAGAGTAAGCAAAGACAGATGCCCTGAAAACAACATCACACAAAGTCTGGACATTAATTAAGGAATCTGTACTGCAGAGGTCAGTCAATATATTGGGCATCTTGCTTCAAAGGTATTTTTTAAATGTTTGGGAGTTTTATGCTTATTTTTTAGTGGATAACTGATGTCATTTTTTTTGGTCCGAGTGTTATATAACAAGCATTTGGGTACGGAAAGTAGAGAATTTGAAACAATGGGGTTCATTCAGCATTTTTATTATTTTTCTTGAGTGTAGTTAATATTCCTCCAAGCTGTTAGTACCCTGTGGTGCTGACATAATGTGTCCCTTTTGAGGCTTTGCTTTTTCTGGCGAGGCTTCAAACCAAGGACCTGTAGCAGTTTTATTTGTATCCAGGTGTGCTCAGTTGCTCAGTTGTGCCCAATAAGTATGACCCCATGGGCTGTAGCCTGCCGTTCTCCTCTGTCCATGGGATTTCCCAGGCAAGAATACTAGACTGGTTGCCATTTCCTTCTACAGGGGATCTTCCCAACCCAGGGAATGAACCTGTGTCTCCTGCATCTTCTGCATTGGCAGGTGGATACTTTTACCACTCTGCCACCTCGAAAACCTTTTATTTGTATAGATAGATACCAAATATGTTCTTTTCATCTTTACTGTTATATTTTTATATTGAAAAAAAGGTCTTCAAGATAGTGACTCAGTCACAAATATATATGTGCTAACTATTTTTGACTGATTATGCTTGTGTACATCCTCTTCCTCTGATAGTTATCTCCTCTGTCATTACAGGCAAGTTAAGGACCAGAGTTGAAGAAGAGGTTCCCTATGTGTTTCTGCCACCAGAATCCTCTTTTGTAGATGCCAAATAACAGAACATAAACTTTCCTCCAATTCACTCTAGCCAACTCATACACTCCCATCTCTGTCTCTCAGCATCCAGCTCTGTGTCTCTTTTCTTCCAGTTTGTGTGTGTGCATGATCAGTTGCTAAGTTGTGTCCGACTCTCTGTGACCCCTTGGACTGTAACCCGCCAGGATCCTCCATCCATGGGATTTCCCAGGCAAGAATACTGGAGTGGGTGGCCTTTTCCTCCTTCAGGAGATCTTCCTGACTCAGGTATCAAATTTGCATCTCCTGCATTGGCAGGTAGATATTTTACCCTGAACCACCAGGGAATTGAGGTATAAATAACAAATAAAGTGGTAACATTTAAATTATGTGATGTGATGATTTGATATATGTATGTATTGTGAAAGAATTCCCCTCACTGAGTTAATTTACACATCTATCACCTCATATTTACCTCTTGTGTTTGCTTACATGCTTAGCAATTTTTAATTATACAATACAGTGCTGTCACCTGTGGTCACCATGTCATACATTATATCCTCTGACCTTATTCATTTTATAACTGCAAGTTTGTATTCTTTACTAATCTCTCCGTATTTGTTCCATCTTAGAGCTCCTAACAACCACCTTTCTGTCCTCTGTTTCTATTTACTTAAAAAAAAAAAAANGTCACCTGTGGTCACCATGTCATACATTATATCCTCTGACCTTATTCATTTTATAACTGCAAGTTTGTATTCTTTACTAATCTCTCCGTATTTGTTCCATCTTAGAGCTCCTAACAACCACCTTTCTGTCCTCTGTTTCTATTTACTTTAAAAAAAAAAAAATTTCCATAATGAAGTTATATCATGGAATATTTGTCTTTCTCTGTTTGGCTTATTTCACTTAGGGTAATGCCCTCCAAGTTTCAGTCATGTTGTCAAAAATGACAGGATTTCCTTATATTTTAAAGGCTGAATGTACACACACACCTGGAGAAGGAAATGACAACCCACTCCAATGTTCTTGCCCGGAGAATCCCAGGGACAGAGCATCTGGTAGGCTCCGTCCACCCCTGGTGGGCTGCCATCTATGGGGTCGCACAGAGTCGGACACGACTGAAGCGACTTAGCAGCAGCAGTACACACACATTTTCCTGATCTTTTCATCTATTGATGGACACTTAGATTGTTTCTGTATTTTGACTGTTATGACTATTGCAGCAATGAACCTGAGAGTAATGATACCTCTTTAGGATAATGGTTTTATTTCCTTTGGGTGTATACCCAGAAGTGAAATTTCTAGATCATATGGTAGTTCTATTTTCTAATTTCTTGAGAAATTTAATATTTTTTTTTGTAATGGCTGAACCAGTTTACATTCCTGCCAACTGTGTACAAGTTACACTTTGTACCTTGTAAAAAGTTCCCTTTACAAGGTACAAAAGGTAGGAGTTTCCTTTTCTCTACATTCTCATTAGTATTTGTTATCTCTTGTCTTTTAGACAGTAGCCATCCAACAGTTGTGAGTGTTATCTCATTGTGGTTTTGATTTGCATTTCCCTGATGAATAGTGATACAGAATATCTTTCCATAAACCTATTGGCCACTTGTATGTTTCTTTCAGAGAAGGCAAAGGCACCCCACTCCAGTACTCTTGCCTGGAAAATCCCATGGACAGAGGAGCCTAGTAAGCTGCAGTCCATGGGGTAGTTGAGAGTTGGACACGACTCAGTGACTTCACTTTCACTTTTCACTTTCATGTATTGGAGAAGGAAATAGCAACCCACTCCAGTGTTCTTGCTTGGAGAATCCCAGGGACAGCAGAGCCTGGTGGGCTGCCGTCTATGGGGTCGCACTTGGAAAAATGTCCACTCAAATCCTTTGCCCATTTTTAAATTAGGCCATTGGGTTTTCTGCTATTGAATTGTATGAGTTCATTGTATATTTAAGATATTAACCCCTTATCAGATATTAGATTGATGCAAAAGTAATTGCAGTTTTGCACTGTTGAAATTTGCAGTTTGACATTGGAACACATTCTTAAATTTGGTTATGTTATATATCATTTTAGTACATATTTCTCACTTTATGCTTTTTTGCTAATGACATTACTTGCTGTTTATCTAGACTATAGAAATGATGTTAGACAAAAAAGAAAATTCGAGTGATTTTTTATTCTAGTTCAAAATGGGCTGTGAAGCCACAGAGACAACTCACAACATCAACAATGCATTTGGTACAGGAGTTGGTAACAGATGTACAGTGCAGCAGTGGTTCAAAAAGTTTTGCTAAGGAGATGAGAACCTTGAAGATGAGGAGTGCGGTGGCTAGCCATCAGAAGTTGACAACGACCAATTGAGAGAATCATCAAAACTGCTTCTCTAGGAACGACATGAAAAGTTGCCCAAGAACTCAACATTGACCATTCTGTGATCATTCAACATTTGAAGCAAATTGAAAAGATGAAAAGACTCATTAAGTGGTGTCTCATGAGCTGACCCCCCCCAAAAAAAAAATCATCATTTTGAAGTGGCATTTTCTCTTATTTTATGCAGCAATGAACAATTTCTTGTTCGGATTGTGACATGCAAAAAAAAAAAGTGCATACAGCAGTCGGCAACATCAAGCTCAGTGGTTGGACCGAGAAGCTCCAAAGCACTTCCTAAAGTCAAACTTGCACCAAAAAAAGGTCAAGGTCCCTGTTTGGTGGTCTGCAGCTTGACAGATCCACTATAGCTTTCTGAATCCCAGTGAAACCATTACATCTGAGAAGTATGTTCAGCAAATCAATGAGACACACCGAAAACTGCTATATCTGCAACTGGCATTGGTCAACAGAATGCGCCTAATTCGTCTCCACAAAAATGGCTGATCGCATATCACACAACTATTGCTTCAAAAGTTGAATCAATTGGGCTACAAAGTTTTGCTTCAGCCATCATTTCACCTGACCTCTCGCTAATGGACTACCACTTCTTTAAGCATCTTGACAACTTTTTGCAGGGAAAATGCTTCCACATCAGCAGGAAGCAGAAAATGCTTACTGAGAGCTCATCGAATCTCAAAACATGGATTTTTTGCTACAGGAATAAGCAAACTTATTTCTTGTTGGCAAAAATATGTTGATTGTAATGGTTCCTATTTTGATTAATAAAGATGTGTTTAAGCCTGGTTATAGTGATTTAAAAGTCACAGTCCAAAATTGCAATTACTTTTTAATCAACCTAATATGTGGTTTGCAAATATTTTCTCCCATCCCATGGGCTGCCTTTTCATTAGAAGCCTTTTAGTTTGTGGTCTCTCTTGCTTATTTTTGCTTTTGGTGTCAAATCCAAAATGTAACTGCCAAAACTAATAGCAAAGAGCTTACTCCATAGGTTTTCTTCAAGGAGTTTTATGGCTTCAGGTCTTAGATTCAAGACTTGAATCTATTTTGAGTTGGATTTGTGTATGGTGTAAGATAGTAGTGCAGTTTCATTCTTTTGCATGTGCTTGTCCAATTTTCCTGGGGAAGGCAATGGCACCCCACCCAGGTACTCTTGCTTGGAAAATCCAATGGACGGAGTAGCCTGGGGGGCTGCAGTCCATGGGGTCGCTAACAGTTGGACAGACTGAGCGACTTCACTTTCACTTTTCTCTTTCATGCATTGGAGAAGGAAATGGCAAGCCACTCCAGTATTCTTGCCTGGAGAATCCCAGGGATGGGGGAGCCTGGTGGGCTGCCGTCTATGGGGTCACACAGAGTCGGACACGACTGAAGTGACTTAGCAGCAGCAGCAGCAGCAGCAGTCCAATTTTCCCAATACTGTTTATTGAAGATATTGTCCTTTCCCAATTGTATATTCTTGGCTCCTTTGTGAAAAGTTAATTAACCTTATATGCATAGGATTATTTCTAAACTGTCCTGCTCCATTGATCTGTTTGTCTGCTTTTATGCCAATACTATTCCTGTTTTTAGTTCTATAGCTTTACAATATGGTTTGAAATCAGAAAATTTGATGCCTCCAGTTTTGTTCTCCTTTCTGATAATTTAGCTATTTGAGGTCTTTTGTGGTTCCATGAAATTTTTCAGATTTTTTTCTATTTTTGTGAAAAATGCCATTGGAATTTTGATAGGGATTGCTCAAAGTCTGTAGATAGCTTTTGATATTAATCATGGTTTATGATTCCAAGTTAAAGAGTGATACGAGAATAATAGTAGTGCACGATTTAAATGAACCATTTAAATTTTTAAAATATTGAGGTTTCCATAGAGCTGACATTTAAATGTTGACTTCTTTTTCCTTATTAAACAGGATAGTTTATCTTGTTTTGATCAGAAAATGAGTCTTTCAGTCTGATTTTTAATATTAAGTATTACCAAGCTTTTCTCTCCCGCTTTCCCACTCCCCAACACCTTGTGCCAGGCCTGCCTCACTACATATATTTTTCTCTGTACTGAAAGGATTGCAGGCTGTACTTTCACGCATAGTAGG
This sequence comes from Oreotragus oreotragus, assembly GCA_006410675.1. NCBI lineage: Eukaryota > Metazoa > Chordata > Mammalia > Artiodactyla > Bovidae > Oreotragus > Oreotragus oreotragus. The sequence goes on along the minus strand of SJYX01015781.1, from coordinate 31,792 downwards.
TAGTAGCTATATTTGTCAAAAATCTTGTCAACTCTGCAGTTAAACAGCTGTCAGCCTGCATTCAGTATTGTTTTGTGAAATATCTGAGGGAGGCTCAATATTATGCATTTAAATACTTTGTGTCAAAGGTTTATACAGTTTTCACTGAGCCATTTAATTCAGTTTCTTAGTTAGAATTTTACCTTCTGAGGCCAAAAATTCACCAAACTCCTATAATTACTGATGATTGAAAGTGCATTTAGAAATATTATCTTTCCCATTTTTAGCTATGTTCTTGGAATTTTGATCAAAAAGATCACCAGATTTACATTACTCCTTAGTTTATAGCCTAGTTTTAATTTTTCATCTGTTGTGACTTAATAGGTGCCCTATGCACCATAATCACCTCAACTCATTTGATGCAACTGTCTTTGCATAAATGCATATCCCAATGTCCATACCAAAAAGTATTTATGTATATGTCTGATCCCTCCCCACTGTTTTCATGGGGAAGGACCATGTCAGAATTCATCTTAGTATCCCCAGTGGTTAGCAGGGGGATAGGCACAAGACAAGTGTGCAATTCATATTTGTTGAGTAAATAAATCCATTTTGAAGCAATTCTGTGCCTTTGACAGTTACTTATATAAAATTTGAAGGATGATTGCCTGAGTTTACTTGTTTTTCTGAAGCCTTTTCTACTATTCAGTTTATTTGGTGGGTTACATATTTGCTCATTTCACATTGAAACAATTCTCAAATTTGTAAAATGTTTCCTGCCTACCTATCTTCTTTCATTATCACAACAACTGTAAAATAATCTATAATCATTGAAATCTGGCCAAACCAATAATCTATACATCCATTCCCACCTAAGTGTAAAAAGCTATCCATCTTGATCTAAAATAGCTACTATTTCAATTTGCTGCCTCCTGTCATTTTCATCATTGCCATTATAAAGAATCTTTAAGCACTAGTCTCTACTTTATTGTGGCATTCAAAGAGCATAAGAGGCAACCACAATAATCTCTGCTTTTATAACAAATACCTAGATCAATCTGCCTTACATTATAAAGCTCACTTAGTCAGTGGCAATGCCGTCTTCTATATCCACATTAACACTGGTGTTGTACTTGGCAGGACAGACTCACGTTTTCATTTGTCGCCATTTTACTATTCAAGCTTTGTACAGAATTTTTCCCTGACATGAGTTATCGTGAATGTTTACTTTCTTCCAAAGAAATACAATCTCATTGTCTAAGAATTTACACAGCGAACAGATCATAGGGCAGAGGAAACATCAGCCCTGCACAATGTTTTTCATGTTTAAAATGTAGCCCAGGAGTCTGCAAATAATAAAATAGCAGCTGTCCATTGACCCAGCAGGAGCAGTACAGCAGTCATAATATAGTCAGCAATAGCTCAAAAGCCTGAGAACATGGTTTATTTTAAATAGTCAGCTCTCAGTTGTTCCTGGTAACGGAAGATAAAGATGGGCATGGTTCATTTAGTTGAGAATGTAATTTTAAAAGACTCATGTGTACCATTAGTTTAAAATATTTTCTTCCCCATGTTGTTGTTTGGAGTTACTTTCAAACAGGAAAACTAATATTTTAGTCTTTGTGTTCCTCCTCACTACTATAGGCTTTATTTTTTTTATAGACTTTAAATCTAGCAGTTACAATTAATTATTAAAGAAATGGCCAGAATAGAAGCAACAGGGGATAAAAAGTAACTGAGAGGTGAGATAAGAGCTACTTTAGGCTTATCAGTCCAGTTTCCAGTTTAAGTAACAATATTGCTTTTCTATTTTTTCTGTAACAAATTATCTTGAACTTTGTGGCTTCAACAAGAACTTATTACTCTTCAGCTCTAGAGTTCAGAAGTCCTACACGAATCTCATTGGGATAAAATCAAGGTATTAGCAGGGCTACATGCCTTACTGGTGGCCTTAAGGAAGAATCCATTTCTTTGTCTTCTCCAGCCTTGAAAGGCAGCCCATATTCCTTGGCTCATGGCCCCTTTCTCTGTCTTTAAAGCCAGCAGTAGTAGGTTGAGCCTTCCTCATATAGCATCACTTTGACTTCAGCTTCTGCTTTCCCCTTCCACTTTTAAGAACTCTTACACTGGGATAACCCAAATAATCCAGGATAGTCTCCCTGTTTTCAGGTGATCTGATTATCAACCTTGATTCTCCTTTGCCATGTAACCTAACATATTCATAAGTTCTAGGGATTGGAACAAAGACATCCTTGGAGTCTTTTATTCTGCCACCACATTAATATAATAAGTATCATATTTCAAATCAAGAATGTGCCTTTTACTTTTATCTTTTCTAATATTATTATTATTTTTTTTTTTTACTATTTGGCCCCTAGCATTCATCTAGCTATAAAGGAAACTACAAATTTTAAAGAATGTCAAAGAAAGACTCTTTAGAAACTCAGCTTCTGACATTGAAAAATGGAACTGTTTAAAAGCTGTCTCTTATACACATCTGAGTTCATGCTTTTGCAAAGCATTTCTTTCAACTGTCAGATGACTCTCTTTCATAGAAGGTCAATCCTCATGTTGAGTGGAATGTCTCCTGGGAACATCCATGTTTTGAATAAAGTTTTGCCCTTTGAAGCAACATAATATTCTGCATTTGTCACAGTGGGAAATGACAGGCTATGTCTAACCTTGGGGTATCAGGACATTGCTTAGCAATAGGAAGTGAGGTTGAGATTCTTCTGCGTGATTTAGAAAGAGTCATTGCCAAACCAGTGTATGACAAGGGCATGATAAGACTCAGCAGGTTCAGAGTAAGCAAAGACAGATGCCCTGAAAACAACATCACACAAAGTCTGGACATTAATTAAGGAATCTGTACTGCAGAGGTCAGTCAATATATTGGGCATCTTGCTTCAAAGGTATTTTTTAAATGTTTGGGAGTTTTATGCTTATTTTTTAGTGGATAACTGATGTCATTTTTTTTGGTCCGAGTGTTATATAACAAGCATTTGGGTACGGAAAGTAGAGAATTTGAAACAATGGGGTTCATTCAGCATTTTTATTATTTTTCTTGAGTGTAGTTAATATTCCTCCAAGCTGTTAGTACCCTGTGGTGCTGACATAATGTGTCCCTTTTGAGGCTTTGCTTTTTCTGGCGAGGCTTCAAACCAAGGACCTGTAGCAGTTTTATTTGTATCCAGGTGTGCTCAGTTGCTCAGTTGTGCCCAATAAGTATGACCCCATGGGCTGTAGCCTGCCGTTCTCCTCTGTCCATGGGATTTCCCAGGCAAGAATACTAGACTGGTTGCCATTTCCTTCTCCAGGGGATCTTCCCAACCCAGGGAATGAACCTGTGTCTCCTGCATCTTCTGCATTGGCAGGTGGATACTTTTACCACTCTGCCACCTCGAAAACCTTTTATTTGTATAGATAGATACCAAATATGTTCTTTTCACCTTTACTGTTATATTTTTATATTGAAAAAAAGGTCTTCAAGATAGTGAATCAGTCACAAATATATATGTGCTAACTATTTTTGACTGATTATGCTTGTGTACATCCTCTTCCTCTGATAGTTATCTCCTCTGTCATTACAGGCAAGTTAAGGACCAGAGTTGAAGAAGAGGTTCCCTATGTGTTTCTGCCACCAGAATCCTCTTTTGTAGATGCCAAATAACAGAACATAAACTTTCCTCCAATTCACTCTAGCCAACTCATACACTCCCATCTCTGTCTCTCAGCATCCAGCTCTGTGTCTCTTTTCTTCCAGTTTGTGTGTGTGCATGATCAGTTGCTAAGTTGTGTCCGACTCTCTGTGACCCCTTGGACTGTAACCCGCCAGGATCCTCCATCCATGGGATTTCCCAGGCAAGAATACTGGAGTGGGTGGCCTTTTCCTCCTTCAGGAGATCTTCCTGACTCAGGTATCAAATTTGCATCTCCTGCATTGGCAGGTAGATATTTTACCCTGAACCACCAGGGAATTGAGGTATAAATAACAAATAAAGTGGTAACATTTAAATTATGTGATGTGATGATTTGATATATGTATGTATTGTGAAAGAATTCCCCTCACTGAGTTAATTTACACATCTATCACCTCATATTTACCTCTTGTGTTTGCTTACATGCTTAGCAATTTTTAATTATACAATACAGTGCTGTCACCTGTGGTCACCATGTCATACATTATATCCTCTGACCTTATTCATTTTATAACTGCAAGTTTGTATTCTTTACTAATCTCTCCGTATTTGTTCCATCTTAGAGCTCCTAACAACCACCTTTCTGTCCTCTGTTTCTATTTACTTAAAAAAAAAAAAATTTCCTTTTTTTTTATAGACTTTAAATCTAGCAGTTACAATTAATTATTAAAGAAATGGCCAGAATAGAAGCAACAGGGGATAAAAAGTAACTGAGAGGTGAGATAAGAGCTACTTTAGGCTTATCAGTCCAGTTTCCAGTTTAAGTAACAATATTGCTTTTCTATTTTTTCTGTAACAAATTATCTTGAACTTTGTGGCTTCAACAAGAACTTATTACTCTTCAGCTCTAGAGTTCAGAAGTCCTACACGAATCTCATTGGGATAAAATCAAGGTATTAGCAGGGCTACATGCCTTACTGGTGGCCTTAAGGAAGAATCCATTTCTTTGTCTTCTCCAGCCTTGAAAGGCAGCCCATATTCCTTGGCTCATGGCCCCTTTCTCTGTCTTTAAAGCCAGCAGTAGTAGGTTGAGCTTTCCTCATATAGCATCACTTTGACTTCAGCTTCTGCTTTCCCCTTCCACTTTTAAGAACTCTTACACTGGGATAACCCAAATAATCCAGGATAGTCTCCCTGTTTTCAGGTGATCTGATTATCAACCTTGATTCTCCTTTGCCATGTAACCTAACATATTCATAAGTTCTAGGGATTGGAACAAAGACATCCTTGGAGTCTTTTATTCTGCCACCACATTAATATAATAAGTATCATATTTCAAATCAAGAATGTGCCTTTTACTTTTATCTTTTCTAATATTATTATTATTTTTTTTTTTTACTATTTGGCCCCTAGCATTCATCTAGCTATAAAGGAAACTACAAATTTTAAAGAATGTCAAAGAAAGACTCTTTAGAAACTCAGCTTCTGACATTGAAAAATGGAACTGTTTAAAAGAATTTAAAATATATATTGGCTCTGACTTTAATATATCAATGTCCAAGGCTCAAAGAACCAGCTTGAAGAGGTCTATCATACTAAAGAAGATATTCTTTACGCCTATGGCAGAAAAGTCATGAGGTGTGTTGTTATAGTGTAGACGTATATACAATGGGAGTAAAGAAAAGTTAGCCCTTCCCCAGACCCAGGTGAGATTGAAAAGGAAAAAGGAAAAGATAGGATGTAAAAGTGTGGCAAGAAGGTGGCAGGTAAGTCAGAGAGGGCTGTAGGGAGTCAAGTCAAATGTTGTCAGCTAGCAACCACCACCAAACTCTCATAACAGTTTTAAATTAAATGCTGCTATAAGAACATGCAGGGTAGTCAGTCACAAACATCAAATTAGTTAGAGACAAAACAACTTGATTTTTGGTCACACCACATTTCCATATGCAAAGCAGAATGGTATAAGTGATGTAAACTTTATCCCAAGTTCCTTTCTCTTGGTTATTGGGAAGAGAGGTAGACAGAGGAGGGGACAACTTAATTTTAGACATATCTGTTAAAACATACCCTGCTCTAATCACATAAGCAGTCTCTCCCTAGTGCTCTCATTTCTTAATATTCCAGTGCCCTTCTTAGCTGCTTTTCAAGAATACATCTGTTCTAGAGGGAGAGAAGCAGCTTATCATGCTTGCTCTTCTGTTCCCCAGTGAACAACCGTATATTCCTTGATTGCCTGTGGGCGCTCTACTGGTCTTTGATGCCATAGGCTTTGCCTGGTTACTTTGCAGTCCATACTTTTGGCTAAAACAATGCTCAAGGAAGCAATAGTCATGATTCTCTTTTTGAGACTGCTCACTCTTCACAGTCTATTAACCTGAATCTCTCCCTATTTCCATCCAGACTGTGTGACTGGAACTCCAGTATCTAGGAAAGGGTCATGTCTTTCTCATTGCAGTAGATCTATGGTAAGTCTGCTGGCTTTCAACTAAATATCCATATCCCACTAGAACTAAATCAAGTTCAGAAGGGCTAACTAAAGTCCTTCTATCCCTGGCCATGCTGTTTGCTCCTTAGCTTGTTTCACACATAACAAGTTGATGCACAATGCACTACAAAGAATCTTCTATAAAATATCAGTATGGAACAAGAAAGGGCCTTCTGCTCTTGCGTTTCTCCCTCATTTGTCTCACTCTCATCTACAGGACTTTTCTCTAGATGTAGCAGACACAGATCTACTACTCCATTTTCCTCTGTTTCCTTTCTTCTTTCCCCACTGACTCTAAGAACTTTAACTTAAATGGCTTTCTTTTTTTAAGCAGCAACCTCTCGTGTGCTTAGTCGCTCAGTCATGTCCGACTCTTTGTGACCCCATGGACTGTAGCCCACCAGGCTCCTCTTTCCATGAGGATTCTCCAGGCAAAAATACTGACGTGCGTTGCCATGCCCTCCTTCAGGGGATCTTCCCAACCCAGGAATCAAACCCAGGTCTCCTGCATTGCAGGTGGAATCTTTACCAGCTGAGCCACAAGGGAAGCTTGGGGAAGCCCTCTTGACTTTAGCTTAATAACATGAAGGATCTATTGAATTAAGTTGCAAGTAATAACAACCAACTCAAAACAACAACAACAAAAAAAACTAATAAAATCTGATGCTCAGAAAAGGGTTAAATCATCAGCTGATAGAATGGGAAATTATGTAATTGAACATCATGAACTACTGTAAATAGATCACTGAAGTCTGCTGGATCTCCTCCTCTCTCATTTCCTCTCCCTCCCTATCTGTATATTTTTCCTTCCCAATATTGTCAGTTCAGTTTTTTATCAGTGTGAACCATCTTCCACCACATGCTGGGGAATATAGCATCTATCCTGTTCATCATGATGATCATGCTGGGAAACACAACCTCCTTCACTCAGCATCTGAGTTTTACAGCTTTCATCATTTTCCTTCAAAGAAAGATTGATTCACAGTTCCATTTAAAAGTCTAGAAAATATCTACTGATAGATATATAACTGCTCAGTGCAGCACTACTCAGATGTAGCTAGGGGGAGGATCAGGTAAAAATATGGCTATTTGGGATCCATTCCTTTTTAATGTGGGGCCATTCCCAGAGAAAAGGAAATCACTGTGAGAAAAGTTAACCCAAGATCATCGCCCTCATTAAAGAATCTGGGTGCCACTGATTAAATTTCCTTTATAGAATTAAAATGACCTTCTGAAATTTTTTCTCTCCCAAATGTTTAACTTATGCTGTTTACACAAGAAATAGAAACAACTGATGGAATATAATGCTAGTGAACACTCTTCACTTTTCATCCTCTAGGCAAATATGAGTACAGATCAGTAGGGCTAATCATGAATTAGAGCTCTTCTGGATAATCTTCTGGATAAGCAGAGGGTCTATAGGGGGAATCATCCATGGGAGACGTTATCTTGCCACAAGTTCCTTAGAATTGTGGAATTAGAATAGTGGAAGTTCCTTAGAATTTCCACGATTCAGCATAAACAGAAAGTGGATTAAGTTGCTCTAGTTCTCAAGTACCAGAGATCAGCATAAAGCCTTTGTAAATGTTGTCTGTCAGAGTGATCTCCCAATAAGCAGCTACAGTGTCACACGTGAATGCTTCAGAAATACAGATTGTGGGATCTAACCAGTGCCTACTAAGTCAGAAACTCTGGAGTCTCCAATCTGCATTTTAGCAAACCTTCCAGGTGATTCTGATGCATGTTAAAATATAAGAACCCCTGCTCTACAATACATGTATAGTTAGGCCAGTTAGAACATATTTTCACTTGGATGTGTCTCCTTGTTAAGTGAAGACTGCGATCCTTAGTAATATAGCATTTTGGGGATACTTCCTTATTTATCTGCTGTCCACAAAACCCTGCTTCCAATTACACTGATAAGATCACCTCAGGGATTTAAATTTAACTTTTCATGTTACTTCTTGAAGGCTCTAGTCAAAACCTTAATTAGCTTGACTTGCTTGTCTTTTTAGATTGACAGATACCCATTAGAGGAGATTGTGTTATTATGGGAATATTATTGTAATTAAGTCTTTATAGTATTGTGAGCTTCCCTAGTAGTTCAGCTGGTAAAGAATCCACCTGCAATGCAGGAGACCCAGGTTTGATTTCTGAGTCAAGCAGATCTTCTGGAGAAGGGATAGGCTATCCACTCTAGTATTCTTGGGCTTCCCTAGTGGCTCAGCTGGTAAAGAGTCTGCCTGCAATGTGGGAGCCCTGGGTTCAATCCCTGGGTTTGGAAGATCCCCTGGAGAAGGGAACAGCTACCCACTCCAGTATTCTGGCCTGGAGAATTCCATATAGTCCATGGGGTCACAAAGAGTTGGACATGACTGAGTGACTTTCACATAGTATTGTAGTATTATTAGATTATGGTGATTATAGCACTATAAAAAACTACTAGAGTGTGTCTGACTACATGTTTCTTTAAACCAGTGTTCTTTTTCATTTTTATTTATTGCTTTGGTCTATGTTTGATGTTTTTAAACTAAAAACTCACCAGCATATCTGTTACTTAATTTCTTATATTGTTTTTGCTGAATTCCAGAAAGAAAGGGTGATCTAGACATGACTGGAGATGTACTTTGTTTCTTCTGACCTTGTTACTTTTGGTTTCTTACTTGATATGACATCCTGAGTCAAACCATTTAAATAATCTTTTAAATTCACTTTCTTCACATGGAAAAATGATTTTCAGGCCTGGCATGAGAATATTATAAAAATAGAGATTGATGTGTGATCCTCATCCAAGACCATATTAAATTGAAATAATTAGTGGTTTAGATACAAAGAATTATCATAATATAATAATGCCCAAATAATGACAATGGATACCTAAGTTTGAGACCCACTGATATGGATTTTCCCTCGGGTCCAAGTTCCTCAGAGTATAATTTCNAGACTTTTGGATCGCAGCCATTCTGACTGGTGTGAAGTGGTATCTCATTGTGGTCTTGATTTGCATTTCTCTGATAATGAGTGACGTTGAGCATCTTTTCATGTGTTTGTTAGCCATCCGTATGTCTTCTTTGGAGAAATGTCTATTTAGTTCTTTGGCCCATTTTTTGATTGGGTCGTTTATTTTTCTGGAATTGAGCTGTATAAGTTGCTTGTATATTTTTGAGATTAGTTGTTTGTCAGTTGCTTCATTTGCTATTATTTTCTCCCATTCAGAGGGTTGTCTTTTCACCTTGCTATCTTTTAAATTCACTTTCTTCACATGGAAAAATGATTTTCAGGCCTGGCATGAGAATATTATAAAAATAGAGATTGATGTGTGATCCTCATCCAAGACCATATTAAATTGAAATAATTAGTGGTTTAGATACAAAGAATTATCATAATATAATAATGCCCAAATAATGACAATGGATACCTAAGTTTGAGACCCACTGATATGGATTTTCCCTCAGGTCCAAGTTCCTCAGAGTATAATTTCAGAGGCATTATACTAGATTCTGGGCTTCCCTGGTGGCTCAGCTGGTAAAAAATCTACCTGCAATGTGGGGGACCTGAGTTTGACCTCTGGGTTGGGAAAATCCCCTGGAGAAGGGACAGGAAGACTACACTCAAGTATTCTGGCCTAGAGATTTCCATGGACTATACAGTCCATTTAATCACAAAGAGTCAGACACAACTGAGCGACCTTCACTTTCACACTAGATTCTAGCTTTTTTTGTGTGTTGATAATGGAATTCCAGTAGAGCTATTTCAAATCCTGAAAGATGATGCTGTGAAAGTGCTGCACTCAGTATGCCAGCAAATTTGGAAAACTCAGCAGTGGCTGCAGGACTGGAAAAGGTCAGTTTTCATTCCAATCCCAAAGAAAGGGAATGCCAAAGAATGCTCAAACTATTGCACAATTGCACCCATCTCACACGCTAGTAAAGTAATGCTCTAAATTCTCCAAGCCAGGCTTCAGCAGCACGTGAACTGTTAACTTCCTGATGNGCCAGCAAATTTGGAAAACTCAGCAGTGGCTGCAGGACTGGAAAAGGTCAGTTTTCATTCCAATCCCAAAGAAAGGGAATGCCAAAGAATGCTCAAACTATTGCACAATTGCACCCATCTCACACGCTAGTAAAGTAATGCTCTAAATTCTCCAAGCCAGGCTTCAGCAGCACGTGAACTGTTAACTTCCTGATGTTCAAACTGGTTTTAGAAAAGGCAGAGGAACCAGAGATCAAATTGCCAACATCCGCTGGATCATCGAAAAAGCAAGAGAGTTCCAGAAAAACATCTATTTCTGCTTTATTGACTATGCTAAAGACTTTGACTGTGTGGGTCACAATTAACTGTAGAAAATTCTTAAAGAGATGGAAATACCAGACCATCTGACCTGCCTCTTGAGAAATATGTATGCAGGTCAGGAAACAACAGTTAGAACTAGACATGGAACAACAGACTGGTTTCAAACAGGTAAAGGAATATGTCAAGGCTGTATATTGTCACTCTGCTTATTTAACTTCTATGCAGAGTACGTCATGAGAAACACTGGACTGGAAGAAACACAAACGGGAATCAAGATTGCCGGGAGAAATATCCATAACCTCAGATATGCAGATGACACCACCCTTATGGCAGAAAATGAAGAGGAACTAAAAAGCCTCTTGATGAAAGTGAAAGAGGAGAGTGAAAAAGTTGGCTTAAAGCTCAACAGAAAACGAAGATCATGGCATCTGGTCTCATCACTTCATGGGAAATAGATGGGGAAACAGTGGAAACAGTGTCAGACTTTATTTGGGAGGGGCTCCAAAATCACTGCAGATGGTGACTGCTTCCATGAAATTAGAAGACGCTTACTCCTTGGAAGAAAAGTTATGACCAACCTAGATAGCATATTCAAAAGCAGAGACATTATTTTGCCGACTAAGGTCCGTCTAGTCAAGGCTGTGGTTTTTCCTGTAGTCATGTATGGATGTCAGAGTTGGACTGTGAAGAAAGCTGAGCGCCAAAGAATTGATGCTTTTGAACTGTGATGTTGGAGAAGACTCTTGAGAGTCCCTTGGACTGCAAGGAGATCCAACCAGTCCATTCTGAAGGAGATCAGCCCTGGGATTTCTTTGGAGGGAATGATGCCAAAGCTGAAACTCCAGTACTTTGGCCACCTCCTGTGAAGAGCTGCCTCACTGGAAAAGACTCTGATGCTGGGAGGGATTGGGGGCAGGAGGAGAAGGGGATGACAGAGGATGAAATGGCTGGATGGCATCACGGACTCTATGATCGTGAATCTGAGTGAACTCCGGGAGATGGTGATGGGCAGGGAGGCCTAGTGTGCTGCGATTCATGGGGTCGCAAAGAGTCGGACACGACTGAGCGACTGAACTGAACTGAATGGAAATTTTTTAGATTTGAACAGCACATCAACAACATGTGTAATAACTAGATTATGTTTCACATAAGGCACCTCCATTTATTTTTAACTTGATACACAATGACACCTGTTAGTTTCCCATGAGGTATATTACAGAAGTAAGGGTAATCTAACCCTTGGTGAAACACACCACTTACCACCAGTCTTCACTGATTAACTGTCCAGATTCCCTCCTTGAAACAAGGGAACACAAAAAGACTCTTTTTAAATTGTTATTGCTGATATTATGTTAGCTGCCAAGAATGGAAGTCAGTTGTAGACATCTTAGATTTCTATTTATAGCAGCTTATTTCTATAAGTTCATGGAAGACACATGATAGGTACACAATCAATTATTGAATGAGTAATTTAACAATTGATATATGTCAGTAGGGAAAGTGTTTTGAGATTAAAAAATTAAATTGCATAAACATAATTTATTTGTATTGTTCAGATAGATCAGTTTGAATTGGAAACGTGGAAAATTAGTATTTGAACATACTCTTTGATTGACATTAATATAGTTTCCTGATGATAAATGAGTGACTCACTTTAATTCCTAAATGCCAGGCTTCGTCTCTCTAAAAGGATGGTCTCTTAAAGGTCTAGCAGAAGCCCTGCTGCTCCTTTACTTCCGCCGCTCTCTTTTCTTCTACTCCAGTCTTTACAGGCAGACTTGCATTATCTCAGGATGTTTCTGTTGAAAAAATGAGCCATGTGTTCTGTAAACATTTTGAGAGTACTTAGTTGTACTTTTGTTCAGTTGCTCAATCGTGTCACACTCTTTTGCAGCCCCATGGACTGTAGCACACCAGGCTCCTCTGTCCATGGAACTTCCCAGGCAAAAATACTGGAGTCGGTTGCCATTTCCTTCTCCAGGGGATCTTCCTGACCTAGGGATCAANTTTTGAGAGTACTTAGTTGTACTTTTGTTCAGTTGCTCAATCGTGTCACACTCTTTTGCAGCCCCATGGACTGTAGCACACCAGGCTCCTCTGTCCATGGAACTTCCCAGGCAAAAATACTGGAGTCGGTTGCCATTTCCTTCTCCAGGGGATCTTCCTGACCTAGGGATCAATCCCATGGCTCCCACATTGGCAGGCAGATTCTTTACCATTGAGTCCTCAGGGAAGTCCCACTTCTGATTTACAATTGACCTAAAAGTAATGGATGCTAATATATATTCCTGACATTTAAAAAAATATTCAAAATGTAAATAATATATTTCTAAAATATATCTGCCTTGCCATTCATTCAATAAATGTGATTTGTTTCATATCGGTCACAAAAGTTTGATTAACCAGGATTCTATACCTATTTCCTGCCTGTAATTTATTTCAGTCTTATTAGTCTGTACTGATTCCATAAGCTTTTAGACCTCAGATATCTTAGCTGTTGAGTAGCTGTCTCTTATACACATCTGAGNATTCATTCAATAAATGTGATTTGTTTCATATCGGTCACAAAAGTTTGATTAACCAGGATTCTATACCTATTTCCTGCCTGTAATTTATTTCAGTCTTATTAGTCTGTACTGATTCCATAAGCTTTTAGACCTCAGATATCTTAGCTGTTGAGTAGAAAGAATGGAGAAGATGATTGCTAATTTCAGAAGCCAGGAAGAATTTGAGCAGTAGGGCACAGCCAGGATGAAAATACAATGCAATTTTTCTTCATCAGGATGAAAAACATATCATAGTATTGTCTTGTAAACTCAGAGAAGATAACTTAAAGTTCAGAAATTAGCAAAATATTGAAAATATTTCTCCACTGATCTCCAGTAGCATATCGGGCATCTAATGACCTGGGGAGTTCCTCTTTTCGTATCCTATCATTTTGCCTTTTCATACTGTTCATGGGGTTCTCAAGGCAAGAATACTGAAGTGGCTTGCCATTCCCTTCTCCAGTGGACCACATTCTGTCAGACCTCTCCACCATGACCTTATAGGAAAAGGAGTACGTCAAGGCTGTATATAGTCACCCTGCTTATTTAACTTATATGCAGAGTACATCATGAGAAACACTGGACTGGAAGAAACACAAGCTGGAATCAAGACTGCTGGGAGAAATATAAATAACCTTATATGCAGATGACACCACCCTTATGGCAGAAAGTGAAGAGGAACTAAAAAGCCTCTTGATGAAAGTGAAAGAGGAAAGCGAAAAAGTTGGCTTAAAGCTCAACATTCAGAAAATGAAGATCATGGCATCTGGTCCCATCACTTCATGGGAAATAGATGGGGAAACAGTGGAAACAGTGTCAGACTTTATTTTTGGGGGCTCCAAAATCACTGCAGATAGTGACTGCAGCCATGATGTTAAAAGAGGCTTACTCCTTGGAAGAAAAGTTATGACCAGCCTTGATAGCATATTCAAAAGCGGAGACATTACTTTGCTGACTAAGGTCCATCTAGTCAAGGCTATGTTTTTCCCTGTGGTCATGTATGGATGTGAGAGTTGGACTGTGAAGAAGGCTGAGTGCCGAAGAATTGATGCTTTTGAACTGTGGTGTTGGAGAAGACTCTTGAGAGTCCCTTGGACTGCAAGGAGATCCAACCAGTCCATTCTGAAGGAGATCAGCCCTGGGATTTCTTTGGAAGGAATGATGCTAAAGCTGAAACTCCAGTACTTTGGCCACCTCATGCAAAGAGTTGACTCATTGGAAAAAACTCCGATGCTGGGAAGAATTGGGGGCAGGAGAAGGGGACGACCGAGGATGAGATGGCTGGATGGCATCACAGACTCGATGAATGTGAGTCTGAGTGAACTCCGGGAGATGGTGATGGACAGGGAGGCCTGGCGTGCTGCGATTCATGGGGTCACAAAGAGTCGGACACGACTGAGTGGCTGAACTGAACTGAATGACTTTTCAAAAAAGAATTAGGACTGGTGAAGGTCAAATAAGATTACAAACTAATGTGAAGACTCAGGAGTGGCCCTGGTACTTGTAATGCAGTGATTTCTGGAGACTGACATGAATGGACAGTTTTGTCTCTTACTTTGAAGTGGTTCATTTACATACAGCAAAATATACAGATTTCAAGTGTGCATTTTGGTTGATTTTTGGCTATTTCCACTCACTCATTTAAGCATTACTCAGACCAAGATTTCACCTCAAAAGTTTGCCACATGCTCCTTAGCAGTCAGTGATACCCTCCCCAGAATTAACAACTATTATGAGTTCTATCATATAGATTGTCTTTTTCTTAAACTTCATATAAATGGAATAACGCAGTGTGTATCCTTTTGTGTTTGGTCTTTTTCCCTTAACAATTTTTCTAAACTTTGTCCACATTGCTGTGTATGATAGTGGTGTGTATGTTTTTCTTGCTGAGTTGAATTTCCATTGTATAACTATTCTGCAAGTTGTTTATACATTCTCCTATTGGTGTACATTTGAGTTGTTTGCATTTTGTGACTGCTTTTTAAAGATTTTTTAATAACACTGTAAGGAATATGTTCATGCATGAATTTTGGTAGGCATAGGCACATTTATCTCAGATAGGAGTAGATATTTTGATACATTTGATGGTTTATGTTTAGCTTAAATAGAGTCAACCAAAGAGCTCTTCAAAGTGATTGAACTAATTTACATTTCCACTATCAATGTATGAGAGTTCTAAGTACTTAGTAACTTGCCATTATTTATGTCTTTCAGTATTTTTAAAGTTAGCCATTCAAGTGGATGTATACTGCTTTAATTATGCTTTTATTTGCAATCCCCTGGTGACTAACCATGTTGACCACCTTGTCAATGTTGATTAGTCATATGGAGATCTTATTTTGTGTGATGTCAGTTCAAGCCTGCTACCTATCATTTTATGTTAGGTTTTAAAATTTTGTATTTGTAGCATTTATATATATATATATATATGTATGCACTAGGTATTTAAGTCATTTGTCACATTTCCATCTCTTATCTCCCTATTTGTGCTTTGTGTATTTGCTTTCCTAATAATGTCTTTTGCTCATCAGAACTGCTTTATTTTAATGAAGTCTAATCTGTAAATTCTTACTTTAATGTTCTGTCCCATCTTCCTCAATATTATGCTGTATATTCTAATGTTTTCTTCTAAAAGCTTTATTAGCATCACTTTTAGATATATGGTTCAATTTGAATTATTTTTTGTGTATGGTATAAGGTAGAGGTCAAGACTTTTTTTTTCCATGTGAGTATCTATTTGCTTCAGCAACATGGCTTTAAAAGACCACTCCCACCCCGCAACATTCAGTGAAGTGTTGTGGTGCATTTGATACAAATCAAGTTATCTTCCACATACGAATCTATTTCTGGACTGATGATTTCATTCCTTTGGCCTGTTTATCTACACACCAATACCACATTATCTTCATTGTTGTATCTTTATAGTAAATATTAGAATCTTCCTCAATCTAGTTCTTCTTCTTCAAGATTGTCTTGGCTATACCAATTTATTTATGCTTGCATTTAAATTTATAGAATCAGTTTGTTAACTTACAGACACATACACATATACATGCATACTGCTTCTGGAATTTTAATTGATATGCATTAAAACTATGTGTCAGTTTAGAGAGAATTTATACATATAAATGTTGAATTTTTCAATTCTGTTACATAAAACATCTTTAGTTACTGAGGTCTTTTAAAATTGCTCTGAGTAATATTTTTTATTTTTCAATGTAGCTGTCTATCATATTTGTTAGATTTATTCGTATGTGTTTGATGTTT
This sequence comes from Oreotragus oreotragus, assembly GCA_006410675.1. Classification (NCBI taxonomy): domain Eukaryota; kingdom Metazoa; phylum Chordata; class Mammalia; order Artiodactyla; family Bovidae; genus Oreotragus; species Oreotragus oreotragus. The sequence continues at coordinate 15,584 of SJYX01015781.1, read as the reverse complement.
CTTAAGCTGTTTGTAAATGGTGCTTTTTAATCTCATTATCATCGTCTAAATTATTTCATTGTGTTAAAGATATAAGTCCCTTTGTTTATTTTTGTATGTGGGCTCTTTTTTGTGCTTTTTAATTTTTATTCTTTTTTCATGTTGCAAACATAATACATATTTATTGTAGAACTTTGAAAATCACTTATGGGGACAGCTCTTAAAATGGCCCCAACAATCTCTGCCTTCTAGTGTTCAAACCCTTGAGTGAGTGTAGGACCTGTGGTTTGCTTCTAATCAACAGAATGTGGCAAAAGTCAAAGATGTCATTCCCATGACTATGTTACATTATGTAAGACTCTATCCTGCTAGTCTCTCTGCTTGCTTTGGAAAAGAAAGCCACCATGATATAAGTGGTCATATTAGAGAAGCCCGCATGGCAAGAAATTACAGGCAGTCTCAAAGTGGATGGTGGCTGCCAGCAAAAAACTAAAATATTCAGTTCTTCAGCTTCAAGTGAATGAATTTAGCCAACAAACCGAAGGATCTTGGAAGTAAATCTATTCCCCAGTTGAAACCTCTGATGAGAATGCGGTCGTTGACTGACACTGATTATAGCCAGCTGAGACCCTGAAGCAGTTAATTCCTGTTAGTTCCTGTCCAGACTTCTGACCTATAGAATCTGTGAGATAATAAGATGTGTGCTGCTTTAAGCTGAAATTTTAACAATACTTTGTTATCTGGCAATAAAAAAGTGAACACAAAGAACATATAAAGAAAGTAAAGGCAATGATCCCGTATAGCTTTCTTACCTATGGCCACAGCTTCTTCCACTTTCTTTCTCCACATCTCAAAAAAGTGCATGAATTGTGTGTGAATACTTCAATAATCAGCATTTGTTGAATATGAGGTAATAAATAAGCATCTTCTTGAGTGAGAATGTGTCTTCAGAGACATTTTTCCGAAATTATGAAATGTTATCTTAAGATACTTGCAGAGGATTCTCATTTACAATTGAAGACATGAATGACCCCGAACTATGATATATGAGACAATAATAAAGTTTTTNTACTTCAATAATCAGCATTTGTTGAATATGAGGTAATAAATAAGCATCTTCTTGAGTGAGAATGTGTCTTCAGAGACATTTTTCCGAAATTATGAAATGTTATCTTAAGATACTTGCAGAGGATTCTCATTTACAATTGAAGACATGAATGACCCCGAACTATGATATATGAGACAATAATAAAGTTTTTAAAATTTGTTTCAAGAAGTTAGAAATCTCTAATAGATGGTAATAGCAACTATTCTAGTTAGTAAATCAGTCTGTTATGTGGGAAAATGATGATTACATAATGTATAATGCAATTGCTAAAACCGCATGTAAAGTATATTTGCAACTATGAAAATAATAGGTCATCAGATAAATAGCATGTGCAAGTACAGATAACTGGAGAGAGAGGCTGAAAGTAATACTGTCAACCTGCTAACCATATTCATGTCTAAGTCTTTGAATGTTGGGATTTTTTAGTGATTTTTATATTATTCTTTATCCTGTCTTTCTTTGAAATTTTTCTACATATTTTTCTTATATCCCCAAATAAAAATTATTTGAAAAAGAAATGATCAATAGAACATGTATTCTATTAATAGAGGAAGTTTTTTAAAAACATGCTAATTTAAGTTATTTCAGGAATTTACATGTCTGACTTTGAGCAGAGACTCTTGCAGAGTATTTTCACCTTTCACCAATCTTTAATAGAAGTTGCTACTAATTACATGGCACCACCTGACCTGCCTCTTGAGAAACCTGTGTGCAGGTCAGGAAGCAACAGTTAGAACTGGACATGGAACAACAGACTGGTTCCAAATAGGAAAAGGAGTACATCAAGGCTGTATATTGTCACCCTGCTTATTTAACTTCTATGCAGAGTACATCATGAGAAATGCTGGGCTGGAAGAAACACAAGCTGGAATCAAGAGAAATATCAATAACCTCAGATATGCAGATGACATCACCCTTATGGCAGAAAGTGAAGAAGAACTAAACAGCCTCTTGAAGAAAGTGAAAGATGAGACTGAAAAAGTTGGCTTAAAGCTTAACATTCAGGAAATGAAGATCATGGCATCCGGTCCCACCACTTCATGGGAAATAGATGGGGAAACAGTGGAAACAGTGTCAGACTTTATTTTGGGGGGCTCCAAAGTCACTGCAGATGGTGATTGCAGCCATGAAATTAAAAGACTTTTGCTCCTTGGAAGGAAAGTTATGACCAACCTAGATAGCATATTGAAAAGCAGAGGCATTACTTTGTCAACAAAGGTCCGTCTAGTCAAGGCTATGGTTTTTCCAGTGGTCATGTATGGATGTGAGAGTTGGACTATAAAGAAAGCTGAGTGCCAAAGAATTGATGTTTCTGAACTGTGGTGTTGGAGAAGACTCTTGAGAGTCCCTTGGACTGCAAGGAGATCCAACAGTCCATCCTAAAGGAAATCAGTCCTAAATATTCATTGGAAGGACTGATGCTAAAGCTGAAACTCCAATACTTTGGCCACCTCATGCGAAGAGCTGACTCATTTGAAAAGACTCTGATACTGGGAAAGATTGAGGGCAGGAGGAAAAGGGGACAACAGAGTATGAGATGGTTGGATGGCATCACCGACTCAATGGACATGGATTTGGGTGAACTCCGGGAGTTGATGATGGACAGGGAGGCCTAGTGTGCTGCAGTTAATGGTGTCGCAGAGTCGGACACAACTGAGCAACTGAACTGAACTGAGTGTGGTGATAAAGATGTAATAAAGGAGCAGTAATTAAACATATTCCTCTGACTCTGTTTTCTGTATTCTCTGAAAATTCTAACACTTCAGTTTCTCCCAGTTAATACAGAAATTATCCAGGACAATATATTCTCCTCAATAGTTTCTCAGCTTTTTGTATCTGTGCTGCTGTAAAGCTGTCACAAGCACCCATTCCCTAGCAAAGCTTCCAAAGCTGCCAGAAGGTTCCATAGCAATACAGTCAAATCCCTCTTCATATTACTTCTCTACTATATGAAATTCCCCTGACTCAGTTCAAGCTTTAAAAATCCCTGACCTTCTTGGGTATTTTGCAGTTCCAGGACAAACATAGCTTTAAGGGTCATGCATAGACCCCTGAAACAATATTGTCTTTAATTTATGTAGCCCTTAAGAATATATAGTATGCTTTCACAGAGACTGGCTCACTATATTTATGAAAAACTTCAAAAGCACAGAATTGCATTGCCGAATATCATTCTTTCCATCTTTGAACTGAACTTAGTCACACAGTCATGTCTGAATCTTTGCAATCCCATGGACTGTGTAGCCCTCCAGGCTCCTCTGTCCATGGAATTCTCTAGGCAAAAGGAGTGGGTTGCCGTTTCCTTCTTCAAGGGATCTTCATCTCATATATAAGCAAAAGGTCCTTTGCAGCTATAGTCAGTCTAAGGATACACACCTAGTAAGTGAGAGAGCTAGAACTCAAACCAGCTGCCAAGTTCAAGATTGTTCATTGTACTCTTTCCATAAATATATTATCCAATATAGCCACAAGCATCAAATTCTATGTATTATTTAAGGAGCATTGTGATTATGCATATTTTATAGACTGGTACTGATAAACAGTTCCTAAGAGGAGATAGAAAATGTTATAATCATTATTTTCAAAATATGATCTTTGCATTTAAAACTTTTGTATTTCACTTGTATTTTAAAAAGATATTCAGTGTCAGGTATTTTTAAAATGCAAAATGAATGCTTTGAAGAGGGACTATTTTGAATATTCAGCTCTGCAGCATCAACCAAATTGCTGACATAAGTGTTAAAAATAATTAACAACATAAAAATATTACCAATTAAACAGAAATTCTCAAATGACATCTTTTATGTTAGCAATGAAAACATCAAAATATACATGAATCATCAGGAGTAATATCTAAGGAAAATAAATAATTTAAAACATGGTTCCATTAAATTTGAATTCAATACCATTATATACAAATAAATGGCTACTAGATGGAATAATTAAATGTTTTTAATTGAAATATTTCTGTAGGAAACATTGTTTCCTTTGTTACTTAAAGTAAAAGCATTTTCTCTTCAGGATTCACAGGAGAAAAGTAACAAAACCATACCAGCTACAGATCTTTGCCATAGGACTAATAATATAATTTAGATAATATATCACTTTTTACTTTTAAAAACATAGAAGAAAAATAATCCATATGACTCTTAGTTCATTTTTTAATTTAAAAAATAGTAACTCAATACATAAAAATTTTAAAGTTAGCCAAAACGTTCAAAGATGAAACATTTCATGGAGACCCTCATGAAATAACTTTGCTCTTCCTTTACTCTGTACTTGCTCTGCTCAAAGGATTCTTTTGTTCTTTACTTTAAAGCTGTTTCCAAATGCTACTGCTTTCATAGATTCAGACAGAGTACTGACTATCTGTAATGGTGGTAGACCTGTAGAGATTTTGATCATTATGTACCTATTTGCCTTGATGTATACTTGACTCCTTATACCAAGCAATACCCTTCTTTTTCAGTTCACCTGAGGATAGTAGATCACTTCTGAGGTGGTTCATGTGACTCTGGCCAAAAAAGAGCGTGGTCGTCCCATGTCACAGACACTGGCTAGTGGTAGGCATGTGACTGCCTCATCAGGCCAGTCAGAATGGTGGATGTTCCCTACCTGTGCATTTTCAACCCAAATTAGAATTTTTAAAGTCTCATTTGAGTCTCCTGTTTTTCACCTTTTCTCCAAGAGATAAGCTGGGGTCATTGATGTGACCTTTAGCCTGGACTTTTTTATCAAGACGATTTTCCTCTGGAGTACAGACTCTTGTTCCACAGTGGGTTTGATTTCATGTCCAGTTCAATTATTTCCAGTTCAGAAATATTCCTCAGCAGGAATCCTCACACACAAAATCTTCTGATGCATATAATTGGGTAAAATGGCAAATAATGAGAAGTGAAATATGTATGATGGCAGCCTTTTCTCTCTGATGCTCTGAATTTTTTTCTAACCAAAAAATGAATAATTGGTACAATTAAAGCTGGTATGAAGCTTACTGATATTTTTAAACCACATTTTAATCCTTCATTTTTCTTTACTGGTATCTTCTAGTTTATTGGTTTTAATATATTTTTACTTTCTATTTTAGTTCAAATTAATGTGTAATACTAATGATTATTTTACTTAAAATATATGTTTTTTACACTGTCACTGGTTCATTCATATTTCCGTAAAAAATAAAGACCAATTATGATTTGTAATATATTTGGGCAGATCTCTAAAACAAATAATTTCACCTGTTTATAAGTTATGTGGAATAAGATAATATGAGGTTGTCTGGGAATTTTTAAAAAGAATATTTCATGCTTGAGTCAATGATAAGAGCTGCCAACACCATAGCTTTTCTGAAATCTCAAATAATTACTACGTTGCATTCCTACTTAGAAACTGGTAACTTTCCAGAGAGGTAGTGGGAATTAACATCCATGTCATACGAGAGGAGGAACCATGACCTGCCTTTACTAATCATGTATATATTGTTTGTTACAGGAACCTATTCAAACTACCCTAAGGAAAACAGTATATTTGTTCATGTCACTGTGATCAAAAATAATAATTAACACACCATTCACTATGTACTAGGCAGGGTTCTAAGTGCTTTATATGCTTTAATTCATTTTATCTTTACAAATATCCCTGTGACCTAGGTGTTATTAGCATTATTATAATCACTCTTTTAGTTTTGAAGAATTCAATTCATAGATACATTAGCTAATGTGAACAGGACCCAAGAGCTGAAAAGCAGCAGAGCTGGGCTGTGGTCCCATGCAGCTCAGCTGCAGAGGTCATGCACAGACCTCCCAGTCTAGAGTGGCTCATGTTCCTGTTGCTGAGGCAGTTCCCGGAAATGGAAACGCAGTGGGAACTGCAAAGACAGACTTGACAACAGGACTTTCTTGGTTCATCCAACTCTGTCAGTTTTAGATAAGGGATAGTAATGAAGATAGTATTTTCCCCATAGAAGTGCAAAAGGTATTCAGTGGAATCTGGCATTGTCTCCTGAATACTGACAAGTTGTGTACCTATGTATAAATTAATTTAAGCACCTTTTAATCTATCAATATATGATACTGTGAGTTCTTCTTTGATTAGTAACATCTTACTGATTCCCCTTTTAATTAAAGAGTTGAACAAAATATTTGGCATATATGCTTTTTATATGTATGAGAATCATGGTTTTACTCTTTTGGGAAAATCATCCTTTACCTGTCAGTTGATCTATCTCCATAAATATTTATGAGTTTGTATATTTATAAAAATCTCCCCAAATCTTTGGGCAAAAGTATGTTCTATCAAGATGGGCCAATATGTCATGTCACTTCACACATCACTGCTGCATGTATGTACTTATACTCCACTGAAAAGGAGAAATATGGGTTAAATAGGGCCTAGCCAGCCTACACTTAAAAACTCTGCAACAGTCAAAATAATACAATAAACATCACAATAAAAGCAAAAGCATTTTCTCCTTTGTCTATGTGAAATATGAAAAGAGATAAGTAAAGAGATAGCTTGCTTGGTTGGTGGCCCAAGGACAGAGCACTGTTATAACATAACTTACATCCAACTGCTAAAGAATAATTCGTCACTTTCAATATTATGTTCTACTTAAACAGTACATACTATAATTCCAAATTTAACCTCAATAATCAGGATAATTTGTATTTAGATCAGTGTCATTCGTTTAAATATATAAATATATTTAACCACTCTAGAAATCACCATCATCATCTTTATACTCTGTGAGCAAACACAGGATGAGAATTTCTTACTTCTGAGAACTTTGGCAGAAACTCAGAAAAGGTAACCAAAGCTTAAGTAGCTCCATTGTTTCGAGGTGACATGGATCAAAGATGGCAAATGAAATTCACTGGATGGTGACAACGTGAGATTTTTTGTCTTATCCCTCTGGGTACTCTGGTCCTCCAAGAGCTATATTAGTGGAACTATGCCTTCTTCAGACCTCCAGGGGCTCAAGGATTCTCATTCTTCTGGGGAACTTAGTCATTTTTATACCAAACCTATTAAAATTTATCTGTATATGAGTGGAGTTGAGTCACAGTTATCTTGCCAAATGTTACTTTTGTAAAAATTATATGGGTATATATATATATATGTATATATATATATATCTTGATTTTTAAAAAACAATTTTTAATCAATATTTTTTAAATCTTAGGACTGTTCATGACAGAGTTGTGAAATAACTCCAAAACAATGAAAGACACAGCATCCCCATGGAAGCTGATAACACTGAAGGGTTTGCTAGACTTTTAGTTTTCAATGGCCCATTGCAAGTCTTTGATAATTTTTATTGAAAAAAAATCTAAGTAGATGTATAAAGGAATGGATATACTTTAAATTAAAATGACAAAATGCCAATATCATATTCATTTTAATTATAAAATAAGTGACATCTAAAGCATTTCTGACTTTAGCCATGATTATTGCCTCATTTTTCATAGTTCTTTTAAAATAGGGGTTGTTAACCCAGGGTACATGACCAGCATTTATATTCTCAGTAGTAAGAAAACAGTTGCTTTCATCAAAATCTAAAACAGTGTTTGATACATAGTGGTGTGAAGCCAGTTCTTTAGGGAGTACATTGAAAGAGAATTCTGTAACATGAACTCATTCATTCAAGTACTTCCTTAACTGGAGAACACACAGTATTCACTTCCTTGGTCTAAGGTTTTTTTCATGTGCTTAAAGACAGAATCTTGTTTTCAAAAAGAAAGAAAAGAAAAATGTCTTTAATATTTCCTCATACTGTTTAGTTTTGGCATTTGTGTTCATTTTGGTTACCTTTCTGTTGTTTTTATTAGTCTCAAATTCCCCCACCACACCCCCTCACAGCACATGCTTACTTAAGTGTGGTGTTCAAAGCTCTGTTGTGAGGCGGCAGAAAATTAACAATATTCGTCTCAGTTTAAAAAAATAAGAGGAAAAGGAGTCAAGAATTTGAGAGGATGATGTGTCAAGCCCAGTTTAGTTACCTCAGGAATGTTCTTTGTAATCATTTCAATGATTCTTATGTGCTAAAAATTATGATCATTTTATAGATAATGATACTGAGGCTCGGAGAAGGCAATGGCACCCCACTCCAGTACTCTTGCCTGGAAAACCCCATGGACGGAGGAGCCTGGTGGGCTACAGTCCACGGAGTCGCGAGGAGTCGGACACGAATGGGCGACTTCACTTTCACTTCTCACTTTCATGCATTGGAGAAGGAAATGACAACCCACTTCAGTGTTCTTGCCTGAAGAATCCCAGGGCGGGGGAGACTGGTGGGCTGCCGTCTATGAGGTCACACAGAGTCGGACACGACTGAAGCGACTTAGCAGCAGCAGCATACTGAGGCTCAGAGGAGTTACATAGTTACCTGTATCTGTACTTGTTCCTAGGTTCATCTAACTCTAATAAGCTGTACACTTCACTATGATGCCTCTGTATTTCAAACTTTCTATCCTCTAATCTGCAAAGATAAAGTTAAAAAAAAAAAACACACTAAAAATGTAAAGATAGATAGTGGCCACATGTCAAAGTTTCATTAATTAATAGGTAACCAACAGAAAGACAAAAGAATTGATTCCAAGAGTATTTGAAAAGCACACTTGTGTTTGGTCAGTAAGGAAAGAAATATCAACTTGAGATTCTTAAATACAAAATTGATTAAATGGCAACCCACTCCAGTGTTCTTGCCTGGAGAATCCCAGGGATGGGGGAGCCATCTATGGGGTGGCATAGAGTCAGACACGATTGAAGCGACTTAGCAGCAGCAGCAGCAGGGAATACAATGATAACTTTTGAAGTTATCTTTCCTACTAGTCCTCCACCCCCAAAATTATACTTCATAAGCTTTTTTTTTTTTCCTTTTCCTCTGCAAGTTAACCTCTGTTTAGGCACATAAACATTTGGGCTTTTGTTACTAAAACAGAGCTATACCCTACAAGATAATTAGATGAGAGTGAAAAAGATTTATTAGCAAATGGTGTAGCATGATATTAAAAAATCAAAGATAGCATTTTTTGTTTATTTCCCATTTTGAAATGTTTTTTACAGAATATGGTGACTTGAGATTGCAGGCTCTGACACAAACTGCTTTGGTTTAAATGCTATGTCCTCCCCCTAGTTCTGTGTCATTAAGCAACTGATTTAAATTCTCTGTGCCTTTATTTCCTAATTTTTTAAATGAGGAAAAATAATAACGGCGTTCACCTTTTATAGAGTGTTGTGGGAATTAAGGGAGCTTTGTGCATTGCAAATAACTAGCCAGTCATGGTTGATAATTCAAGGCTGAGTTCATTTTGGCCTTTTTCATTGTAGCCATGAAAAGAGGCTTCAGCAGTCAGAGTTTTGCAGGGTGGGAAGAGGGGATTACCTGGTTTTGTGTATCAGTTTCACTTGTTCACTTCTGGGCATTCTTTCATTACCATGTTTTTATTTCTCTGTGTCAATACCACTTTGCACTTAATGCTATTAAATTTTATGAACTGTGTTTCCAGTTGGTTAAATTTGTAAGTATTTACCTTCATGTCACACAGTCGATCAGCAAGTGTGATTAATGTAATATCACTACACATGAGATAAGCATATTCATGATTCCAGGACCAGGTCATCAAAGATTATATGATTGATTTTAGAACCAATGCATTAGCATAGTATAAAATTCCTTGAATTTCATATTAAAATGTGCCACATACTGTATTTATAACTACGATAATTCTGTAGTTTCTTTGTTGACCTTAAAACTGTAAAGGTACTTCATCTGAAGTATGTACTTTAAAAATCTGGATGACTCAATCTCAAATCCGTGTTTTTTCTTTTTCATTTTACTTGCCACTTTGAACTTGCTGTCCTTTAAGGAGTAGAAACTGAACAGCAGACGTCACATTTGGATATAAAGGATATGCCATCAGTACAAATGATAGTTAATTACATACAAATAGTTTTACAAATGTGATGGCTAGCACTCCCTTAAAATTCTAAGAAATTACTCCATGCTGAATAATTTAAATTAGAAATGCAAACCAAATGCTAAAGGTATCATTTGGCAATGCTCTTGATTAGAATATCTGCATGTAGTATTTGTTTATGCAGCAATTGAAGTGCCCTCCATGGTTGTTTTGCTGTTTGAAGAATCTTCATAGAATCTCAAGTACTTGTTGTCACTGAGGCAAAAAACTAATTTGCTTCCCATTATAATATCTGCTTTTCCAGTCATGTATTTAATTGTGGTGAGATCTTGGGAGTAGTTTCTGACTTTTATACAAGGAAAAATGAGAGTAGAGCTGTTACTTTTGACAGCTTATAGATTTTTAAAAAATGATGGAAAATAGGTTGAAGGCAGAATGAAACTCAAACTATAAAAGCCTTAATTAGTGGAAGCAAGTTACGGAGCTATTGTAGAATGCAATCTAAATTGTATTTTTTTTTTCAACTGAAGATGGAAAAAGCATGCTTTACAGCAATTTCTCTGAATTACTGCCCATCATTGAATTTCATAGATTAAAACTGAGTATTAAAATAAAAGCTTGTTACTACAATTCGTTTTGTTTACTTCAGTTTGGAATGATTTCCTAAGGCATTTTTAGAGCAGTAATATTATTTCCTCCTATTGTGTATGATGAAAGCTGTCTAGTCATTTTCAAAGCTAGGGATAATAATGATTTTATAAAAGTATACTATAACAAAGGTCTCCTTAAGTCATTCAATCATTTATTTGATCAATAATTGAGCAATTATTATATACCTTCACAGAACAGAATAGGCACTCAGTATCATGGTTGGTATAACCAAAGATGCTTAGAAGAGCTAAAAATGATGCTTAGGATTTTTTTTCTCTTCTTTATTTGTTCCCAAATAATCTGCTAATAGTCATGAGTAAGCAGGGATAGGACCATAAAAACTGAATAACGAATGAAAGAAAACTGAAAATTGTGAGTTATTATTACTTTATAATTTTAAACACAAATATCTGTATATTTAAATAGTCATGATATAATAAGGAATTAAGCTTGATTAAAAAATAAAAATATGTTAGCTTCCAGAATTTCAGGTCTGTGTTGAGCCTCCTAGATTTTTAGATTTCATAAGACAGTAAAAAATGTTTATTTCTATCCACACTTGCACATACATATATTGGAGAAGGAAGAAATGGCAGCCATTTTTTCCTTCTCCAATATATGTATGTATGAGTGTATATTAATAGAAATAAACATTTTACATACATATATATGTGTATATATCTCTATATACATGTATACATATATATATATTATTTTGCCAAATAGTAGTTTAGGTGAAGAAAAAAAACTGCAACTCTCTGTTCTTTACTTTATTTTACAAAATAAATATATTTTTAAAATTTAGAAAGGACATCATTGCAAATGAAGGGAGAGTCCTTTCATCACCTAACTCAGGTCCAGCTGCTTAAAAATAAATCCTAAGAGACAGTTGTTAAAAGAAAGTTACTTTTAATCAAAATACCAGTAATCTGGGGAGATGGTGGATTAAGTGAATGAATACAAACAAAGAAATGAACAAAAACTGACTCCAAAGAAGATTCTGCTTAGCCATGAAAACATTTAAAGGGAAGTATTCTGAATTAATCTCTGAGATGCGGGTCAGAGTTGTTGCCATATACCATTCTGTATAGGCTTAGCCACTCCTGGTGGTCTTTCTTTAGATGCCATCTCCTTCACACAGGTTGTTCTGGAGATTACTGAAAGGTAAGATAGGAAGATATCTAATCATCTGTTAATTACTTATTCTTTATTTCTACCTCTTTGATCTTCAGAAAGACCTAGTGAGGCAGAAATTGCTAGGCAGTCAGTGTTGGACTCTAAGACCTCTGTTGTTTTTAATAAACATCTCATTCCATTAACCTAAGCCTCTACACTTCATCCTGAATTCCTGCAATGTGTCCTTGGTCTGATAAATTATCAGCACTCAGATCCAAGGAAGGGCAGTAATTAACTTCAGTTCCATATGCCTGAGGGAGAAAGAACTAGTGATCATTAATCTTGAGCCCATACATCTGGTCCAGGGTGAAATGTTCAGGGGGCATGGAAAAGGGTAGTGACTTAATCCAAGGATCAAGAGAAGCCATAAAGATGTTAAGTTAAACATTTTGACCTTTAAACTGATTGGTTAGGAATGCTGTATTTTAAGGACAGGAGCCAACCAAAAACGTTCAGATTAGTACTGGTAAGGATATAAACTGCTGTGAATCTTGCCTCTGGGGACTCTTTAACCCCTCTCACTGTTTATGCTGAGAACTTTGTACTTTCCTTCTCTTCACTAAATCCTATTCACTTGCTACCATGAGGGTTTGCATGTTTGTGAAGTTCATTCTTCGGCTCTGTGAACGAGAACTCGGATTCCCATTTCACCAGTAGGTTAGTCTCTTCAGTCACTCAGCCATGTCTGACTCTTTGTGACCCCATGGACTGCAGCACGCTAGGCTTCCCCATCCATCACCAACTCCCAGAGTTTACTCAAACTCATGTCCATTGAGTTGGTGATGCCATCCAACCATCTCATCCTTTATCGTCCCCTTCTCCTCCAGCCTTCAATCCTTCCCAGCATCAGGGAATTTTCCAATGAGTCAGTTCTTCACATCAGGTGGCTAAAGTATTGGAGTTTCAGCTGCAGCATCAGTCCTTCCAATGAACATTTAGGACTGATTTCTTTTAGGATGGACTGGTTGGATCTCCTTGCAGTCCAAGGGACTCTCAAGAGGCTTCTCCAACACCACAGTTCAAAAACATCAATTCTTTAGCACTCAACTTTCTTTATAGTCAAACTCTCACATCCATACATGACCACTGGATAAACCAGAGCTTTGACTAGATGGACCTTTGTTGGAAAAGTAATGTCTCTGCTTTTTAATATGCTGTCTAGGTTGGTCGTAACTTTTCTTCCAAGGACTAAATGTCTTTTAATTTCATGGCTGCAGTCACCATCTGTAGTGA
>SJYX01015780.1:402785-429536 GCA_006410675.1 Oreotragus oreotragus | reverse complement strand
GAAACCATACTCACAGAAAACTAGTCAATCTAATCACACTAGGACCACAGCCTTGTCTAACTTAATGAATGGAAGAATTAATATTGTTAAAATATCCATACCACTCAAAGCCATCTATAGATTCAATGTAATCCTTATCAAAATCCTACCACAATGACATTTGTTTTTCTGCAGTAATAGATAAAGCAGCCTTAAAAGTCACATGAAAGCACAAAGGAATCCAAATAGCTATGTAATCTTGAGAAAAGAAAAAAAAGAGGTAAAGTATGAGGCATCATGTTTCCTGATTTAAAGCACATTTTACAGAGCTGCAATAATCAAAACAGTGTAGTACCACAATAAAAACAGACATATGGACTAAAGGCACAGTACAGGGTGCCCAGAAATAAGTGCAAACATATATAGTCAACTCAACTTCTACAAAGGCATCAAGTATACATGATGGGGAAAGGACAGTCACTTTAACAAATGGCTTTGGAAAAACTGGATATCCACTTACAAAAAAATGAAAGTGAATATTTATCTTATACCATATACAAAAATCAATTTTGAAAGTATTAAAGGCTTAAATATACTTTAAATATTACGTGAAACTGTAAAACTCCTAGAATAAAATATAGGTGAAAATTTCATGGCATTAATCTTGGCACTTACTTCTTAGATAAGACACTAAAACCATAGGCAATAAAACAAAAATAAACAAGTGGGACAAAATCAACCTAAAATCTTCTGCACATCAAAAGGGGAAATCAACAATGTGAAAAAGCAACCTACAAAATGGAAGGAAATATTTCTAACCATACATCTGATAGGGCTTCCCCGATGGTTCGGATGGTAAAGAATCCACCTGCTAGGAGGGACTGCTGGGTTCAGTCCCTGGGTTGGAAAGATCCCTTGGAGGAGGGCATGGCAACCCACTCCAGTATACTTGCCTCGAGAATCCCCATAGAGGGAGGAACCTGGTGAGCTACAATCCATGGGGTCACATCCCTAGTTTGGAACCAAATGTATAGGTTTCAGAAAAATTAATCATTTTAACATATCTATGTATAAAATACTTTTGTGGAACAGAACTTTAGAATATTAACTAAGTGCTGAAGGTCTTAGTTCTTTGTTTTAGTATATGCATATCCTATCTATTAAAATAAGAACCCAGTTAGAGACTTCTGGGATGGTCCAGTGGCTAAGACTCCATGAGCCCAATGCAAGGGCCTAGGTTCTATCCTTGATCAGGGAACTAGAGCCCACATGCCACAACGAAGAGTTTGGATGCCACAACTAAAAATCTTGTACGCTGCAACTGAGAACTAGCACAGTCAAACAAGTAAAAATTAAATATTTAAAGAATTGAACAAATAAGAACTCAGTGTATCAGAATTTCTGCCCCAGTGGCCATGTATTATCTTCTACCCCTGCTGCTCCTCCTGCTTGGATTGTTTTGTCTTCTCTCCCACTCCATATTCTTCAGCAAAAGGAATAGAAAAGTCCTTGGGCTTATTTTCACCGTCCCTGATTCCAAACCACATTTCCACTCGCAGTTTGGTAGTCCTGACGGGCAGTCATAGTCCAACCTCTTTTCTGTCCCTTTTTTTAGAAACTAGAGTTGTGTAATATTCTTCTGGATAAAGTCACTTTTAACTATATATTTTAACTTTCCTTAGTGCTTTGTGTATTGCCAGAATCACAATTTGCAACAAGTTACGACATCTTTTTCCTTCAATCTCCTACAATGCAAGACATCAGCATTTGATATGCTGTGTGTATGTATGTGCGTGGTGCAATGTGGAAAATAGGAGAAGTACAGCAGACACAGATCTTGATAAACTGTAACATGCTGCTCTCAAATTCTTATACATACTATTTCTTTTTCATAGGAATTTGTAATACATTTCTGATGCTGTCAATGAAAATCAAAATATTTTCCATTCAGAGTTTATTGTTTAAAGTTTTAAGTAGTAAGAATATACACTGATTTTATTAACAATTGAAAATTTTGACACAGTCGTAATCAGATGATGCTTTCATCAGAAATAGGTACAATTTGCAATATAAAAACTGGAGTGACCTTAAAACCCCTTCCTTTCACTACATTCACCAAACGCTGCCAGATCATTCCTTGAGTATATCAAGGAATAGGGAAACAGGAAACATCTCACCTCTAGCTCCTTGAGAATACAAAAATACAGTAATTGGCTTTGTATTTTTCAGCAGCAGGAGTATGTGATTCAATGCAAGAAATTCCAAATAGCTTTGATTGCAACATCTAAATGAGTTAGTCTGTTGGGAACAACCATCTGCCTGAGTGACACATGGTAAAATCAAGCTGTGAAAAGGTAGGGAGCCTCCTGACAACAAAAGCAGGAGTCCTAGACTTTTTAACTTTTTACCTGTTCTGAAAACTAGAAAAGGGTTGTTGCTTTGCTTCAAAGGCAGAAGAATACTGTGTGAATATATCCTCTGTCTCAATAATCCAAACAGAAGAAAAATCCTGATTGAAAGGTATTGATAGGATGAAAAATGGGAAGAATCAATCCTGAGTCCGATTGGAAATGACTAAAAAGGAAGGAATGTGAAAATATTTCTCAGTGAAGCTGGGATAATGATAATAGAGTCTAACTGAGTCTGAGTCTAATATGGTTCAAGAATTCATACTTGATTTCAACCTTACATACTGAAAAATATCTATAGGTATTTAAAGAGACAATCACAAATATGGGAATAAATACTCAGTGGTAATTGAAAATTCTTTAATTAAAAGAACATTGTGTTTATTGCTTAAAATTTGTAAATGTTTTATTTCTAACCAACTGGAAAGACCATGTTTATCAGTTGCCACTAGACTGTGTCACAGGCAAAGCAATGAATTTGTGTTCATTGCAATAATTTGGGTAACAACTGTAGTGACAAACTTTGTTTTCTACTGATAAATCACAAAATGCCTAAGCTTATATGTGTTCTAAGGAAAAACACAACTTAATCATCAACAATTTATAGGTATAAGCAGATAGCCAATGACTATCTGCATGTTAAACACCCTTCTTAATTTTTTATCTCGTATCTCTTTCTTTCAGCCCCATTCTGTTTTCATCCCTCCTAGTTATGATCCATGTTGTAATCACAACTACCTAAATACAAGTTTTAATTTACTTAGTAACACATTCTTAGTACATTTTCTATGCACCATATGCCTACAGGTGGCTCCTATTGTTTGTTTACCATCTGGGCTGCTGAATTTCAGAGTCTTTCCTTTCTTCTCTTTTTAAGAAAACTTGAACTATCTTTTAAAGGCAATGAACTTAGAACATCACTGGACATGCCATCAGCTGCTTTCTTTCCACTTTGGGCTTTTGCCTTATGTGAGACTTGTGCATTATTAAAGCACTGTTTATGACAAAGCATGGATTAAACATGTTCTGGGTGATTTTGAAAAATTGGAATTTTAAGACAATATTAAAAGTCAAAATACAATTTAAGAATTAAAGCTAGTTACATGGAGCATATGGCTTTGTGAGAAAAAGGGCCTCAAAAATTTAGATAGTCAATGTGAATTCAACAGTTCTTCATCAGCCTCTTTGTATGTCCATCAAAATATTTAGAAGGTGTGGTGAGATAGCCTGCCAAAACATTCCCTAGGATGAAGCTGAAATTAACCATCCAAATGGTGCTTCTAGTCTAGATCAGGTTTTACAGGTCCTTGGCTACGGGCAGGGAAAACTAATTGAGGGCCCATCACCATCATCAAATCTAGAATAAATAATCATGAATATCAAAACTCTTACATTCCTATGAATTGCTTCTAACCAAGCTAAGGCATACTCTGTTTGCATCGGAAAGACTGGACTTGTCCAACTCCTATTAGAGGGAGAGATGCATTCTGTGCTCACAGCAGGCAACTGTCCAAGCTATTGTGGTTTAGCAAGGACGTGTAGCAGCTCCACCTCTCTTATTGCTGTTTGAAAAATGTAGGGTGACAACTATACCTTCTCCACCCATTTTGAATAACTTAAAAAACATATTTTGTGAACTTTTACATTTTTTAACATTGCTTCATATAAACCCACACTCCTCACAACTCCCAAGGTAGAGTATTTCTCATTTCTATACTTCTGCATACCTAACTGATACTGTATATCTTTGTTTAGAAGCTATGGCTTCTATTAAATTTAATTACTTACCCCTGTGGCTTTAAATTGAGGGTGGCTATAAAACAAAGACGGCTTCTATTAAATTTAATTACTTTCCCCTGCGGCTTGCACGGGACGGGTGGCTTCTATTAAAAAACTGCATGGTATAGGTGTGGCTGCTAATCAAGGATGCTTCTAAATGAAGATATACAGTCTATGGTAATAATTAATCAAAGGAGAGGATGTTAGGTATAGAAATAGGATTGCATGATAAATGCCAATTCTGAAATTTATTAAAGCAATCATAGTTCTAAAAGATTTTTTCATAATTTATGTTTTCTGCTTTTCTTAATAAAAAAATATAGGTTACATCTGCACATACTATATAGGATATATTAGTCTTCTATGGAGGAAGGTAAATATTTTTTAAACATCACACTCTATTAGATAAAGAGTGAGACTCTGTGATGTTTTTAACTGATTTTTTCCCTTTTGATAGTAGCTGAATAAAGAAAATGGCTTACAGATTTAGCTACGTATGTAGTTTGAAAGTAACAACTGAAAAATGATGTTCATAATCTGAATTGCAATGAAACCAATTATCTGTACTGTGGTTGTTCACATGGGAATTCTCCTAAAGGTTTAGTATTTCTTAAAAGAAATTAAAAACAGCTGTAAAAATACCATAAAACAAAAATAGCAGCTGCAAAAGAGATTAACATTCCTAAATTTCATTTGAACCTGATATGTTATTTTTCCAACAGCATCATATATATTCTGATTTTTAAATCTATCTTTATGAAATTTTACCTTAAAAAACACAGAACTACTGAATATGTTATTGATATTACCAGTATTTAATATTCATATGAATTTTAGACATTATTTTCCTTTTTTATTGTTTTAATTCTATCATTTTTCGTAGTCCTCAAGTATGAGCTACCATTGTTAAAGTCATTTAAGATTTAAACAATACTGAGTAAACAAATTTGGTGTTTCTCTTTTATTTTTTCATTATTTAAAGCTGTCAAGTGCCTTTCACACTGAACCCTGAAGACCACGGGCTTTCTAAAAATTTTATATAATGTCTACTTTCCAATTAAGAAATCATAAAGTATACCTGATATTTTTCGTATGTATATATACCTACACACATATATGCATATATATTAAAACAAAATGCAATTTTTAAAACAAATCTGGGGGCGGTGACAGTATAAAACAGTTTTGCCATGCTGTTCAAAACATATGGCAGCAACTTTTCTAGTCTTGTGCCAGATGGAGGCCTTTAATCGATCCGGTCTGTTATACCGTATGTTGTTTCTGCATTAAAAGGGGTTCCTCCTTGCCAATTTACAAATAAATTGCTAAATGTTTAAGTGTGAGAAGTAGCACTTTGCAACTTAGAAATGATAAACTGAGAATCTTTATTTTTTAAAAGCAACAAATTATTAAAAGGATAAAAATCATCTGAAAGTTGTATTTGTATTCTTTCAGCAAAACTTTTGTCAGCTGTTCAGATTTAACATATATTCATCATAGTTTATGTATTGTTTGGGTTTTGTTGGTTTAGTAGCCAAATGCTTTCAGATAAGAGTATTATACTTGATAAACTCTCCAGTAAATATTGCCAGTATTAATGGAGTCAATTATATCATTCAAGTTGGTAAAACTTCAGTAATTACTTTGAGATTTCAAAGGTAAGAATCACTTTTCAATTGCATTCCACATTAAAATATTTCCAAATTTTCTATACAATTAAAAATTATTTTCCCCAAATGAATATTAAAATCAGCCTCATTGCCAATTTAAAAAGTGTGAGGAAACATTAATCTAGGTATAAGGTAAAAACATTTTATGTACATCAATATGTGAAAGGCAAATTTAAAGGAAAGATGCTGTTGTTATAACACAAAAAACTGTAGTTTGAATTGTCTTAAAGCTCATTCACACACAGTTAATTTAAAAAATATGTGAGGAGCTGAGAAATAAAAATGTAACATTTTGAAATAGTTTGGTGCTATTGTTCTTTTGTTATAAATATTATTTGTGACATAGGTTCAGATTTTGAAGTAAACTAAGATGTATGCATAACAAATCAAATGAAAGCAACTAGTCTCTGGAGAAATGTGCAATCCTTTTGTAGAACTCAGCTTTCATGTAGACCAGTACTTAGCATATTCACAGCTTATAACAACTTGTGAAATGGGTGAATGTTGAAACAAACTATCAACTAGATCTATTCTCTTTAGGATGTTTATTTATGAGTACTTTCTTTTGAAAGAAACCAAGAGTATGATAATGGTCGCACATAGACTAAATAGGCTGTGTTTCTATGAGCAGTAATCCCATACAAGCAGGAGAGAGAAAAGCCGTATTTTTCCAATATAATACTACAAGGGCAAGTGACAACCTTACCTGATGGCTGATATCTTTTATAGTACAACTGTGACATATTTTATGCATCACAAAGAATGATCAAAGATGTCTCTAGAGACTCTCTGTCATGGAATGTGGCCCCACAGCCCCTGTCTGCCTTTAAATCAGGCAATAATGCAGCTTTAAAATAAGTTGGGCATGCTTTCCAGGGTGATGATTATTTTGGATATATTTGAGCATGATTTTGTGTTCTCTTTCAGTTATGTGATTTCTAAAATTATAGGCATGTTTCATTTGGTAGTGAAATGAAAAGTGACTAAAATAAACATGAGATTGTGTATTTTTAAAAGTCTGTGCTTAACATATAGTTCTGCTTGTTTTTACTGCTTTTGTAATATAACAGAGTTTAGGAAAGAAAATGAAATTCAGAAACTAACATAACCATTCCCATTTGTTTCCTATTAAAACATATTAATAAAATAGCTTCAGTGTACTTTTGTTCTTATATATAAAATTTTGCATTGCAGCTATTTTTTTAAAATCAAATGACTATTTAGGTTTTCTGTACAAATTGAAAATAAAATAAAAAATTGTGGCAATCACACAGTTAATTTTAGCACACAAACGCCAATCTTCTATAATTTCCAGAAGTACTATCTTCCTAAATATCTTGAAAGCTTTTATCCTGGTACTCAGACCCATCCTATCTTTGGAGTTTTTCTCTACATATAACCAAAGACAAAAAAAAAGAGAGAGAGAGAGATTTTCATTACATTAAACCCTACTAGATATTCATAATGAGAATTATGCCAGGACTTCATAGTTTTAAACAAACAAATAAGTAAAACCTGGCTACGGTTATTGGTTAAAGGCCTTTGTTAATGGGAGAAGCTGATCAGTTGCATAAATCAGAAAACTGAATTTTGTTACATTGGTAGGGTGATATATGCAAAGAGATATCACTGGCTACATGTCAGTACTTTCATTGAAATTTTCATTTAGTGATAGCTGTTGGGTGCTGAAGAACTCGAAGTCTGTGTTCAGTGACTGTTAAACTTATCTTCAAAACAATGCAGGGACAGTCAAGAGATTATTAACACAGTTAATTAGTCTCATTGGCAAAGCTACCGCAAATGTTTGCCCTGAAGAGAGTGAGTCCATAAAGAATACCTTTTATTTCTGAGAAACATGAGTACCCAATTATAAGTGTGCGGTGATCTATTTTTAGCCAAAAGGACACTTCTATTGCCTTTGTAGCATTTAAGACGTATTCATAATTATATTAAAATTAAAATTCTATTTGTTCAGATCAGTTAAATATATAGTTCATATTTAAATGTGTTGTCATATTTGTTTGTATCTTAATGGTCTTAGATAGAGATAGTGTCTTTAAAATGCATTATTTATGAAATAAATATGAAAATGAACTGTAATTTTCAATATTA
Source organism: Oreotragus oreotragus (assembly GCA_006410675.1). Taxonomy (NCBI): domain Eukaryota; kingdom Metazoa; phylum Chordata; class Mammalia; order Artiodactyla; family Bovidae; genus Oreotragus; species Oreotragus oreotragus. The sequence continues at coordinate 421,588 of SJYX01015780.1, read as the reverse complement.
TATAATTTCTAACTATTCCCCACTGCACCTGAAACCAATAAAATGCCATAAAAAAGGTAGTAGGAAAAATGTACTTTTATAAGAAATGTTATTCCTTTGGCTTTTCAGAGTCATGAAATGTACAGTGGTTTCTGATTTTATAAGATTATCAGCTAAGTGTCCTGACTTTTCTGAGATTTAACTTATTTGAAAGCTAATATTTATAAGTTAATATTTCATTTTGAACAGATTGGTAATGTGCTATTATTTACAGCATACCTAAAACTGCTTTGAAACTATAAAGTATTGAAGACATATATGACTATCATTTATAATCAGCAATCATTAAAAAAAAAAAATTTAGAGCTTCTCTGGTGGCTCAGATGCTAAAAAATCTGCCTGCAATGCGGGAGACCTGGGTTCAATCACTTTGGCACTGTGTAATATCTTTCTATTCATCATCTTTCAAAGCTCTATTAAAAAGAAGAAAGTTCAAAAGTATAATTATAAACTTTCATAATTATATACAAATTTCTTTTAGGTGGGAAGCTATCCAACATAGCTTGCAGGATCTTTGTTCTCCAACCATGGATTTAACTCAGAGCCTTTGCCTTGAGAAAGTTTGGTCCTAACCATTGAACTGTTGGGAAATGTCCTCAAAAATGATAATTATAAAACACTGTCTTTCTAGGTGAAAATTTTCACAACCAATTTGTTATATCGTGGCTGTTCTGTTTATGAGTCTGGAAGAATATTACAGAAAAAAAGGTAAAATATTTTTAGTAAACAAAATTTTAGACGTTAAACTATTTTTAAGGGAGAGGAAAAGAAGACAAAATAATTTACTTTTAGGTCTTCTTGGCTTCCCAGTTAGCTCAAACTGTAAAGAATCTGCCTGCAATGCAAGAGACCTGGGTTTGAACCCTGGATTGAGAAGATCTCCTAGAGGAGGGCATGGCAACCCAGTATTCTTGCCAAAAGAATTTCAGGACAGTGGAGCCTGTCAGGCTACAGGCCATGGAGTTGCAAAGAGTCAGACACAACTGAGTGACTAACACTTTCACTTGGCCATCAGCTAGTTTATGTATAATTATATGTGTGTGTATATATATATANCCCTGGATTGAGAAGATCTCCTAGAGGAGGGCATGGCAACCCAGTATTCTTGCCAAAAGAATTTCAGGACAGTGGAGCCTGTCAGGCTACAGGCCATGGAGTTGCAAAGAGTCAGACACAACTGAGTGACTAACACTTTCACTTGGCCATCAGCTAGTTTATGTATAATTATATGTGTGTGTATATATATATAGTTTCCATAGTTTCATATATCTTTAGTTTCATCATTTACAAATTTAAATTTGATAAAATGTTTATGCAGTCTCTTCCAGCTCTAGAATTGAGGAGCTTTAGTTTGAGAAGGAACTCTAGAGTTCATTTAGCTTTTAATATCTCAAACCATGTTTTAGTCCTCTTACCAAAATAGCAAAATATATTTATGCGCATTCACAGATCACAACATTTTCCACATATATTACTCAGATTATTCATAAAATAGTTCCTCCTCTCTAATACAAAACATGTCTCATTATCCTATTATAAGATAATGACAGAATTTTGAGTCAATGTGTCACTTTTTTCTTTAATATCTCCAGGAAATGGCCAAGTGCAAAATAGAAGCCAAGTGTATTTCTTTCTTTCTTTTTTTTTTTTTCTTTATTTTACTTTACAGTACTCTATTGGTTTCAAATAGTGTATTTTGTGCTTGTTGCCTTCTACAGGATTACTTAAATACTCTTGAAAAGTAACAGTTCAGCCTTTGAGAGACAAGGAGTTCATTAGAGTATGTCAGCCTATTTTTTGAGGTTGCTTTGTAATACAATGATGTAATAATGAATAATTACCTTATATGGACCCCTATACTGCTCTTTATCATATGCAGCTACTATTCTGTTTCTATAATTGAAGATCATACTGTGGTTTTAGTGGAGTAAAGTTTATTGTTTATGTCTCTGAATCTTCAGCAACAAGCACAATGATTGCAACATAGTAGATACCCAGTGAATATGTATTGAATCATTTCAGTTCAGTCGCTCAGTCGNATGGCTGTCTCTTATACACATCTAGATGTGTATAAGAGACAGCCCCTATACTGCTCTTTATCATATGCAGCTACTATTCTGTTTCTATAATTGAAGATCATACTGTGGTTTTAGTGGAGTAAAGTTTATTGTTTATGTCTCTGAATCTTCAGCAACAAGCACAATGATTGCAACATAGTAGATACCCAGTGAATATGTATTGAATCATTTCAGTTCAGTCGCTCAGTCGCGTCCAACTCTTTGCATGAATCACAGCACATCAGGCCTCCCTGTCCATCACCAACTCCCAGAGTTCACTCAGACTCACGTCCATCGAATCAGAGATGCCATCCAGCCATCTCATCTTCTGTCGTCCCCTTCTCCTCCTGCCCCCAATCCCTCCCAGCATCAGAGTCTTTTCCAGTGAATCAACTCTTCGCATGAGGTGGCCAAATCAGCACATCAGGCCTCCCTGTCCATCACCAACTCCCAGAGTTCACTCAGACTCACGTCCATCAAATCAGAGATGCCATTCAGCCATCTCATCTTCTGTCGTCCCCTTCTCCCCCTGCCCCCAATCCCTCCCAGCATCAGAGTCTTTTCCAGTGAATCAACTCTTCGCATGAGGTGGCCAAAGTATTGTAGTTTCAGCTTTAGCATCAGTCCTTCCAAAGAACACCCAGGACTGATCTCCTTTAGAATGGACTGGTTGGATCTCCTTGCAGTCCAAGGGACTCTCGAGAGTCTTCTCCAACGCCACAGTTCAAAAGCATCAATTCTTCAGCTCTCAGCTTTCTTCACAGTCAAACTCTCAATACATTGCTCCAAATGTTTGAAAGTGATCCTGTCCAAAGCTGTTATAAGTGTGTGAACCTTATATGCTTGCAGGTGAAACCTCTCCAGCCATTTCAGCATGGATTCAAATAGACTTGTTCATAAATGTGTCATCAACATCTGCAATAGTATCTGCACATACTTTGCAAGCAACTATATACATGCATTATATAAGAGTGGGAATAAGTAAACCAAAACTAATAAAACTGTTTTCAGACAAATTTATCACCTAAAGATGAAATCAAATCACTCTTTTTATAAATTTGTTGTTGTTCAGTTTCTCAGTCATATCTGACTCTTTGAGACCCCATGGACTGCAGCATACCAGGCTTCCCTATTCTTCACCATCTCCAGGAGTTTGCTCAAACTCATGCCCATCGAGTAGGTGACATGAGTCCAAAAGCTCTTATAAATAGTGAATTAAAACATCATAGCATTACTAATGAAAGTTCATATTTTTAAGAAGATAACAGGTAGAATTGAATTAACAGCAAGTCTCAAGGTTGAAAGGAAAAATTAAACTTTAAACATTGGATGTATTTGTTGCAAAACTTAAGTCCCAGTATTTAAATCAAAACACAGAACTATAGGCCCCTGTGCTGAGAAGAATAGTCTGAATTTAAATTTTCATTCATGAAACTTTTCCTGTGTTTATCCAACATAAATTGAGAAACGGAGACAAAGTGACAAGACAACTGAATAAAGAGCAAGCAAATATCACATGTATATATGTGATGAAGGCTTCCCTGGTGGCTCAGATGGTAAAGCGTCTTTGGCTGCAATCACCATCTGCAGTGATTTTGGAGCCCCCCAAAATAATGTCTGACACTGTTTCCACTGTTGCTCCATCTATTTCTAGACCAACAAAAAAGACTCAAGAACTCACTGAAAAGGTACCCAATGGCCAGAGAAGGAACAATTTGAACGTCAGTGAGGTTATTAACTACAATTATTAGCACAAATATTCTAAATCCATGAGTTTATAATGACATTAAGAAAGCTGGGAAACCAATCCATTATTCTCCAAACTGTCAAAGGAAATGAATAAAGCATTTGTCCTGTCATTTCTATAAGAACTACAGCCTTGGGGAGCTGATGGAATGTTCCTCCTTATAGAGTTAGTCCAGCAGTCAACTAAGGAAGAACAATTTGAAAATTATTATTTTGCAACCCTTAAAGAACCAGTGGATCAGGTCATTTGAATATAATCAATCCCTTACCAAAAAAAAGGAAAATAACCAGACATTATGTGCTTCCAAGTGGGAGAATATGCCACCATTTATGAAGTATTTTGGTCAAAAATATGTAAATAAGATAAAGTCTTACTCTATCAAACCTCAAAATCCAACTACTAATTTATGGTAAACCTTATTTGGATCATAAAACAAAATATTAAAAGTCTATACTGAAACAACTGGAATTTTAAACAATGACTGAATATTTTATCACAATAAATTACTGTTAAATATTTTTAGATTGAATAATGGCAATAAGATTCAAAAATTCAAGTGTCTAAAATAAAATGAATGCTTATAAAAAAGCATGGCCTTTAAAAAATAATGAATATAAAAATCACTGTAGTTTTTCTTAGATCCTGACAATTTTGACACCCTCTATAAAGAAGGGTTTGCTCACATAAGCTTCCTTTTAAACAGTCTGATTCCAAGAGTTGTTATAAAGTGACAGTATTTAAAACTGTGGTATGAATGAGGAACAGACATAAATCAATGCAACAGAACAGAAAGCCCAGCCATTTTGGAAAACAACTTGGCAGTTGCTTAAAAAAAAAGAAAACTTACCTTTAATTACCATACAACACAACAATTGTACTCTTTGGCAATTATCTCAGAAAAATGAAAATTTACATGTACACAAATTACTATAAACAAATATAATCAAAGCATTTTTATTTTCAATTGTGAAAACTGAAATCAGCCCATATGTCTTTCATAGGTGAATTTGACAACAAGCTATGTATGGTGTATACATGTGCCATGCTATGCTGTGCTCAGTCGCTCAGTTGCATCTGACTCTTTGCTACCCCATGGACTGTAGCCCATCAGGCTCCTCTGTCCTTGGGGATTCCCCACGCAAGAATACTAGAGTAGGTTTCCATGCCCTCCTCCAGGGGATCTTCCTAGCCCAGGCATTGAACCCAGGTCTCCCGCATTTCAGGTGAGCTCTTTAGTCTGAGCCACCAGGGAAGCCCAAGAATACTGGATTAGGTAGCCTATCCCTTCTCCAGGGGATCTTCCTGACCCAGGAATTGAACTGGGGTCTCCTGCATTGCAGGCAGGTGGTATATACATACCATGGAATATTCCTCAGCTTTAGAAAGTAAAGATCTATTGATATGCACAACTCAGGTTAACCTCCAGGGAATTATGCTGAATGATAAAAGCAATCCACAAAGTTTACATACTGTATGATTCCTCTCAATAACACTCTTAAAATGACAAGGTTTGAATCAGTTCTAATGAGATGGATGAAACTGGAACCGATTATACAGAGTGAAGTAAGCCAGAAAGAAAAACACCAATACAGTATACTAACACATATATAGGAAATTTAGAAAGATGGTAATGAGGACCCTGTATGCAAGACAGCAAGAGAGACACAGATGTGTAGAGCGGACTTTTGGACTCTGAGGGAATGGGAGAAGGTGGAATGATTTGGGAGAATAGCATTGAAATATGTATACTATCATGTAAGAAACGAATCATTAGTCTATGTTCGATGCAGGATGCAGGATGTTTGGGGCTGGTGCATGGGGATGATCTGGAGGGATGATGTGGAGTGGGAGGTGGGAGGGGGGGTTCATGTTTGGGAGTTCATGTACACCCGTGGTGGATTCATGTCCATGTATGCCAAAACCAATACAGTACTGTAAAGTAAAATAAAGTAAAAAAAAAAAAGAAAAAAGAAATAGAGGACAGATCATTGGCTAGCAAAGATTGTGGACGGGAGGTCAGAATGGGAAGGAAGTGATTATAAAAGGCCAATGAGGACTCCTTCCTGAGATGGGACTGTTCAGTATCTTGACTGTGGTAGTGGCTCTATGAACCTGCACATGACAAAATTGTATAGAACTAACTAAACACACACACATGAGTACCAGGAAAGTTGAGGAATAAAGCCAATGAATTGCTATTAATGATGTCCCTGCAGTGATTTTACTATATAGTTTAATAAAATGTACAAAGGATCTCTCTGTATTCTTTCAACTGCTTGTGAATCTATAGTTGTCTCAATAGAAACAAACAAACAACAACAACAAAAAAAACACTACCAATAAAAGGAAAAGACAAGCCAGACTGAGAGGAAATATTTAAAAATTATTTCATAAAGGATCCTATCTAGAAAATATGAACAATCTTTTACAACTTCATAAAAGACAACCCAATTAAAAACTGGCAAAGAATTTAAATAGACATTTCACAAATAAAGATATACATATGGATAATAAGCATGTGAAAAGATGCTGAATATCACTATTCATTAAGGAAATACTAATTAAAACTGCACTGAAGTACCATTATATGCTTAAATTTTACTGACTGGATAGAGCTTGTAAGGTCATCTATTAGTATTAGAAAAAGCATTTTAACACACAAGGTGTTCTGTTCAAACCATTAAATGAAAAGTCTTATCACAAAGGTAATTTAATAAATTTTTAAAAACAATGATCTATTTCAGTTCCTCATTTTCACATTTGTTAAACTAATTTATATTACTCCATAAAAACTCACAATTACCTTAATCAGAGCTTTCTTGGTGCGTTTCCGGTTAACCTTAGGCTTACTGCATATGTTCTTTGCTCTATGAGCATATTCCAATGTACTCAGAGTTTCCTGTGATGAAAAGAAGAGGCCAATTACTGAAGATATGAGAATAATTGAGAATAATGCAGTTCTGTTACCCAAAATGTACTATACAATAACATAATAATTTCTGGTTATATCTAATATAAACATTTACCCACTCATACTACTATACCCAACCTTTCAAAAAAAGGAATATTCTTAAAGCAACTATACTCCAATTAAACAAATAAATATGATAGAGAACTGTTTAAAACATCCTTATTTTTCACTCTTCAAGTTTCAGGGTCTTTAACTTTACTATAATTTAATCTAACAATTTTTTGCTTTAGTCTTTAAACTCTTAAAAAAAAACTCAATGAATTTCATCAACTGATGAATAAGCAAATTGTCCTATATCCATATCATTCACCCACAAAAAGAATGGGTTCTGATACCTGCTGCAATGTGGATGAACACTGAACACATTATGCCAAATGAAAGAAGCCAGTCATGAAAGAACACTTATTGTGTGATTCCATTTATATAAAATATTCAGAATAGGCAAAGGTACAGATTAAAGAAAGTAGATTAATAGTGACCTAGGGCTGGAAATGGAAACTGATGTGGAGTGACTGCTAATAGGTTACAGGATTTCTTTCTAGGACAAAAATGTTTAGATTTTTGGTGACAGCTGCATAGCTCGATGAATATAGCCAAATCACCTAATTATATACTTTCAATGGATGAGTTTTATAGTACACAAATCATTTCTCAACAAAGATAGTTTTTAAAATGAAAGAGAAGTTAAGAGACTTTACAAAAGCTTTTCTGATTCCGTTCAAAGAAGATAATCCAGTAAAATTAAAGCAGACTTTACCATCTTTGTTGTTTCTCTTGGTTTTCCTACCTGTACCCCCACATCCAGCCCCATTTTTAGGGATCTCTAAGCAGCCTCTAAAGCAATAGCATTCACTTAACCCACTTCTAAGGCCTCAATTAAACCATCCATTGCTAATGACCACAGCAATTATCTTTGAAGATGGGAAAAATACAACTAAGTAACTAGCTTTTTAAGATTGAAAACTGCCCAGCAAGGAGAAAGACAATTTTTCAGTGGTGTTCTCCTCTGTGTGTCCATCATATACAATGTCCAGATTATTTTTACTGTAGTATAGAATGAATGAAGCCAATTAGTTAACTCTAAAAATATTATACATGATAGTTAGGGAATTCTCTGGCAGTCAAGTGTTGAGGACTCCAAATATTTACTGCTGAGGTCCCAGGTTCAATCCCTTGTTGAAAACTAAAATCCCACGAGCCACGCAGCACAGCCAAAAAAAAAAAAAAAAAGTGATAGTTAAGACCTTATCTCTAGATTGAGAGATGCAGGAGAAACGGTTGCAATGATACATGTTCTTGTATGTCCCCCAAGAGAGTCCTGGAGGATTCTAGTCAGTTTAGATTCTCGATAAGGAACATGAGGTGTTCTTTCTACAAGAGCAGTAATAACCCTTCCCAGAGTCAACAGGAACTGATTGATATTTCCAGCTTCCAGAGCTCTCTTGTCAACTGCTCCAGAACAGCCAATGTTCTCACTGCCAGCAAGATCAACCTCGAATTTTAAAAATAAAAATAAGTCCTCAGTCTATGGATTTGGAATAGAAGACTTTCATTCTCATATTGTACATAAAGATATTAAATAGCCAGTAAAATAATTTTCTACAAGTAATAATCCACTACAAAACCAACAACCCAGAAACTACAAAAGCACCGTCTCTAAATACACAATTTTCAAACTGCTGTATGAGGTGATAAAGAAGAAACAGCGGAATAGAACTACCATTTGACCTAGCAATCCCACTTCTGGGTATGTATGCAAAGAAAATGAAATCACTGTCTCAAAGGAATGTCTGCACCCCAACGTTCACTGCACTGTTAATGATAAACAAGGTATGGAAACAGCCTAAGTACCAACTGATGAGTGAACAAAGATGTGACATGATGGGCATGCACACACACACACTCGAATATTATTCAGTCATGAGAAAGGATACCCTGCTACACTGTACCTTTTAAATACATAATTTTATTTGTCAATTATACCTCAATAAAATGACAAAAAAAAAAATATTGTGGTCCAAGTTGAGGGATTAGTTGATTTCCTTAACTTGCTCTGTCCTGACAACCCTTCTAGTACCTTCTCTATATGTCATGTATGTATTTTGAATAACATGTAAATGAAACGAGAACTGGGTTTACTCAGAAAATTTGTTTCTCTGCTGTCTTACAGATAACTGTAAACAAATAGAAAAAAAGTCAAATTTTATAAAATGGTCTACTAGTGAGACTTCAGAGAAGTAAGAACTTGCATGTATCACTGATGAGATATAATAACTTGGGTGAATATCACAGATGATATGCTATGAGAAAGAAGCCAGTTTCAAGAGGTTGAAAGTGAACATGAAAGCCACTCAATGATGTTTGTCTCTTTGTGACTCCATGTACTGTAACTTGCCAGGCTCCCCTGGCCATGGAATTCTCCAGACGAGAATACTGAAGCGGGTTGCCATGTCCTTCTCCAGGGGATCTTCCCAACCCAGGGACTGAACCCAGGTCTTCCACACTGCAGGCAGATTCTATACCATCTAAGCTATTATAATTTCATTTACATGACATTCTTGAAAGATAAAATTATAGTTTGAGTGTACAGAGCACTGACTGTCAGGGATCAGGGATGAACCCTGTTAGAACATCAAGGTAGTATATAGGGTTTGGGGGCCTGATATAACTTGTGGAGTATTCTTCTTTTGCAAGTAGTTCCACCAATTACAACTCTGTTAAAACTAATAGACTTTACAGCCTAAAATGGCAAATTATTTGGCTTTTCAATAAGAACACATTTATATATTTTGTATCTAGTCACATGTTTTTATATTCTTTATTTATACACTGAAAAAACAAGAGACTATATCATAAAACAATTAAATTAATAAGCTTTCATGAGTAGGAAGGTTTGGATCAAGACAGGTAACAAACTGAGATATCTTAATTTCTGTCTTTTAATATTGTTTTGATTTGTCATATGGTTGAATTACCAGTTTGAAAACACACTTAAATTATAATAAAAAATCAGATCTTTGACTGTTTGCTTCTATTTACTCCATGTTGCTTAGTTGCTCAGTTGTGTCCAACTATTTGTGACCCTGCCGGGCTCCCCTGTCCATGAAATTCTCCAGGCAAGAATAACAGAGAGGGTAGCTGTTTTCTTCTCCAGTGGATCTTCACTTCCCAGGGATCAAATTCCTTCCCGCACTATAGGCAGATTCTTTACCACTGAGCCACCAGAGTTATCCCTGCAAGAGTAATCACGTGTTTAATACTTTTTTCAGTTCAGTAGTTGCAATAAAAGGTAAATGTATACAAATTGCACTGGACTCATTTCCTGAACAATAGTTTTCTTTCTACCCTATGTATAGAAAGGTAGAGCCCCCTTTCCAGTAGGTATTTGTGGATCTTTCTTTCTAGAAACAATTCCTTTTATGATTGAATTAGTTGCTTTGAAATAAAATTTGGAAAAAAAAAATGAGAATCCATTTCTTTGTTGAAATACTAACACCCACAACCATATGCTTTGGATTGTTCCGTGGCTAAACTTCTATTTACTCTTTTGTAAATTCATCTGTGTTTTTTAGTATGTAATGCTAACAGGTTACAAAAAACAATAATAGCAATTAAGCTGCTTTATTTAGACAATGGGAAATAATTGATTATTTTTCTACTCACTTGACCTAGCTGATTGCTTTAGCCTTGCCTAAACTGTCCACATGTGAAAGTTACCAGCTCAGTTCAGTTCAGTCACTCAGTCGTGTCCAACTCTTTGAGACTCCATGAATCACAGCACGCCAGGCCTCCCTGTCCATCACCAACTCCCAGAGTTCACCCAAACTCATGTCCATCAAGTCGGTGATGCCATCTAGCCATCTCATCCTCTGTCGTCCCTTTCTCCTCCTGCCCCCAATTCCTCCCAGCATCAGAGTCTTTTCCAATGAGTCAGCTCTTCACATGAGGTGGCCAAAGTATTGGAGTTTCAACTTTAGCATTATTCCTTCCAAAGAAATCCCAGGACAGATCCCCTTAGAATGGACTGATTGAATCTCCTTGCAGTCCAAGGGACTCTAGAGAGTCTTCTCCAACACCACAGTTCAAAAGCATCAATTCTTCAGTGCTCAGCTTTCTTCACAGTCCAACTTTCACATCCATACATGACCACTGGATAAACCATAGCCTTGACTAAATGGACCTTTGTTGTCAAAGTAATGTCTCTGCTTTTGAATATGCTGTCTAGGTTGATCACAACTTTCCTTCCAAGGAGTAAGTGTCTTTTAACTTCATGGCTGCAATCACCATCTGCAGTGATTTTGGAGCCCAAAAAAATAAAGTCTGACACTGTTTCCACTGTTTCTCCATCTATTTCCCATGAAGTGATGGGACCAGATGCCATGATCTTTGTTTTCTGAATGTTGAGCTTTAAGCCAATTTTTTCACTCTCCCCTTTCACTTTCATCATGAGGCTTTTTAGTTCCTCTTCACTTTCTGCCATAAGGGTGATGTCATCTGAATATCTGATGTTATTGATATTTCTCCTGGCAATCTTGATTCCAGCTTGTGCTTCTTCCAGCCCTAAAAGAACCTATTAATTTCCATTGATATTCATCTTCTGCTGTCTTTGCTGAGAATTAAATAAGCTAACTCAGGAGCCAGACTAGTTAAGACCTTCAGTTTCCCCACATACTTTCATAATTAGCAATGCTCAGTGTATACACACTTCTACTTGCTCTGTCAGTTGTTAAAACATGAAATTTTCATTCTTTTTTTTTTTCAATCCAAGGTATTGTTTGAAGAAAACTACTGTATTTCCATTGCCAATCATCTTTTTATTTTTGTTGCAGTTCCTTCTGGAACAGGAAAAATATTCTCCCCATTTTGAAAATAGACTATTCTTTCATTTATCAATGAAAAAGCAAAGGACATCAAGACTTAAAATACAGTTTCCAGTTTTGAGGACCATGATACATCAAATAAATAACTAATTTAGTTAGAGAAATCAGTAAGTTTAGTCTACAGAGCCAGTTGCTTGGGTGCTGTGACTACAGTATTGATTTAAGCTTTGGTCTTCAAGCTTCCCAAAATATTATGAAAAAAAATCCAGTTTGAAGATTCCTGAGTAAGGCTTTTCTCTTGCTTATTACGGATTTGTAAAAATCAAACCACAGATGCCCCTGCAGAAAGGGGGGAAGAAAATGGTGTGAATCCTGTTTCGAGTCCCAGTAAGCTGCCATTTAAAATCATGGTTTAAAATCATGATTTAAAAAGGTGGTGTATTAATTTGTCCTTAATCATCTTAGACAAACTTCTCCCACAATACTCTTCATGACTAGAAAAAGAGAGCTGGGAAGCTTTTGTCATGATTTTGCACTCTTGGCACTGCACTAATAACACTATCTTCAATATATTATATTAACAAATCAGAGTCATCAAGGAGGACATTAAAAGAATGATAGGCAACAAATCATCAGTATTTTGTTAGACCAAATCTTGACTCATAAAGCCCAAGCTGTCTCCCTCCTCAGGAAGAAAGATAGTAATGTGCTAGATTGTGTATGAGGTCTTATTACAAAGATGTCAGGTTTAGTTTGAAACATAAACATATTTTTATTCATACATTAGTACTTATAGTGATCAATGATAGTGTATCTAGTATACTAGAATTTGTTTTTGATCGGTAGAAAAGCAATTATTCATAAAACTCAAACTAGAGGCAAAGTCGTGAAAGAAAAGGAAAGAATTATAGGTTTCTTACAGGGAAGGTAATTTTAATATAGACGAGATTGGTCCAAGTTCTGCCATTCGGATTGATAGATTATCTAGCAAGAGTATCATTTCAATAATCTCAATGACAGTATAGCACTAGATACTTGGTACAGTATTATAAATTAAATTTACTGCAAATGTTATTGCAGACAATATGGAAAGAGATCTATTATTTGTGTTTGTGAAAGTTTAGATTGAAAAAAATTTTAAATTCTTTGACAAATCATAACGGAAATGATCTATAAGATATGGGTATATTGCCAGTTGTCAAAATTTCACTTTAGCCATTACTTCTTCATCAGTATCCTTGAATTATAGTGGCATGATTCCACTTGTGAGAGAAAGTATTATATTAGTCAACCAGAATGCTACCCCTGTAAAGTGGTGCTTTTCAGTGTTTGGCAATGTTGGATGCAGTTAACTTTTTAGAGAAATGTTTTACCTTCTTTTTAAAGTGAAAGAGAAAGTGAAGTCGCTCCGTCGTGTCTGACTCTTAGCGACCCCATGGACTGCAGCCTTCTTTTTAACCTATCTAATATTGAGAATATATAGTTGGTACAAAATAAGGCTGTTGGTAATCTCGACTATAGTATAAAACCATAATTATACTGATGGAATTTATTATAAAACTGTAATTATAGCAGATGAGTTTTATTATATTAATGCTTACCAATTTTAACATGGACACATATCTTTATTAACCTTATCTGAATTCTTTTATTCATATCTCAAAAACTATCTGTGATATAGCTAAAATATAATTTTATATATATCAATCATTATCAATCTATATTCTTGCTTACATAATTATCTTTACCTAAAATAAAAACAAAATCAACGTGTATATTAGAGTCATAATTTTTCTGTAAAAACATTCATCCTATATCATTATTGCTAAATTATATCTAGTTTATGTTCTGATCTGTAAGCCTCATAAGAGACAAGCACCCTGAACATTCAACACATTGTTTGAAACACAAGAGAATAAATCAGACACTGTCAAAGTATTGATTTCATCTTCCTTTAACTATCAGTTGCATCTCTTTTTGGATGCATTGACACGCACTAGCCACAAACCATTTTTTTCTGCTAGGCAATAAAGCAAAAGAAGCCCATTATACACCACAGTGAATGCTAATTTTTATTGAGACGTGCCTGGTCTTTCCAGGTGGCACTCCTAGTAAAGAACCTGCCTGCCAATGCAGGAGACATAGAAGACATGGGTTCAATCTCTGGGTCAGGAAGATCCCCTGGAGGAGGGCATGGCACCCCACTCCAGTATTTTTGCCTAGAGAATCCCGCGGACAGAGGAGCCTGGTAGGCTGTAGTCCACAGGTCACAAAAACTAGGACACTACTTAAGTGACTTAGCATGAATGTATGGTCCTCTTTCAAGAGACTGAATCTTTCTAACAACCCTATCTGTAGATACTATCATTACATCTGTGTTAGAATGCTGAAACTAAGGCACATAAACTAAAAGCTGTACTCCAGATAACATAAATAGAAAGAAGAGTCAGGATTCAAAAACTGAATTTTGAAGGGATAAGATGGGAAATACAGTTGACATTTAACCCTGTATCTTAGTTTCTAACCATATGAAAGTGTATGCGGGCCAGACCATGATATCCCTAGGACTTCTTCCACATTGATGTTTCTGAGAAATCACAGTGAATGCACATTATAGGTGCCAGAAAATGATTTTCTAGTTTTTGCTAATATATCTGATATATTATCAGATGCTATATACTTAAAGAAATCCTATGGCACACTTCAAAACATAAATCTCTTAGCTTATTAAACTTCTTAAATTTTTAGGGCTTTATTTTTGAATTATAATTACGTACAATTTTCCTTTGGTCACCTGCTTTAATTTCATCATCCATGAGTCAACGTGAGTCTTTTAAGTTTGCATTTTTCATGCATACACTTTCTTCAGGTCAACCTTTAAAAATTATTATGTTTGCTAATAATTACTTTTTTATTCCTTTTACTTCATTTATCATGATTTATACCCTTTCTCATTTTCTGGGCTCAAATAAATGGACTCATCCATTGTTCTCATCTTTGAGAATTTTACAGAGTTTCATTCTCTTTCCATTTAACCTTAATTTTTTCAGGAAAAAAGTTATCTTGACCAGTACAAAATTAGAGGCCTAGCTACCCTAAATAAAAAAGTGACATTTAGAAGAGGCAGTCATATTATTCAAGTCTCCTAATAATGGTGTAATCATGAAAAGTGAAAATTAGATTAATTTTTTAATTTAAAATTTTGCATTTTTTTATTCAATTGTTTTATCTCCATCAGATATTTTAATCATCTTTGATATATCTTATATACTTCTGGTTACTATAAACAATTTTCTAAATTTCAATTTGAATTTAATATTTACATAATTGTGTATGTGTGTGTCTGTTCTTACCTGAGTTTGGAAAAGCTGAACACAACTAGAGTGATAAATTTAATAATTTCTGCAGGAAATTGATTAGGATTGATTGATTACAATTGATTAGAAATTGAAACATCCTATTTCTTTTAATAACAGATTTTGAAGACATGTTTTCTGTTGTTTACCTAAATCTGTAAAACATTATTTACTGTTCCTACCCTGAACACCTAGATGTTAGGTTTTGTCTACCTAAATTCTTCAACAACATATCCTTCATTCAGTGGCCAACTGAACAGTTGAATCAATATGGGTAAAGTTTTGAACTTCAAGATTCTTATCAGCTAGTATAAGAGATGACTAAACAACAATATTTATTCTAAATTATGGTTATTTATATCATGTGATAGATTAATTTCCATCAAAACCCAAGAACATTTCTCATATGTAAAAGAACACTTTTATAGAAAAATAAGTGATTGCTTATTAAAATACCAAATAGCTTTCTATATGATGCTCCTACTATGGTATGAAATGCAGCTTTATAGGCAATAGTAGCGGAAAAGGTGATGGCACCCCACTCCAGTACTCTTGCCTGGAAAATCCCATGGATGGAGGAGCCTGATAGGCTGCAGTCCAGGGGGTCGCTAAGAGTTGGACATGACTGAGCAACTTCACTTTCACTTTCCACTTTCATGCATTGGAGAAGGAAATGGCAACCCACTCCAATGTTCTTGCCTGGAGAATCCCAGGGACGGGGGAGCCTGGTGGGCTGCTGTCTGTGGGGTCGCACAGAATCTGACACGAGTGAAGCAACTTAGCAGCAGCAGCAGCAGGCAGTAGTAGAATTTGATTTAGAAGAGAAACAAAGAATAGTAGCCCATTTGGAACAAAGAGCTCAGAAAACAGACTCAAGAAGTTTTTTGCCTTTCTACTGAGAATTAAAACACTTGGAAATAAAGCAGCATTTGCCACTTCAAAGTCAGGTAGTAGTTTTCAAGTTCCTTTTTCCATAGCTCTCAAGTTGGAATATTATCTTTAATTTAATCTTTAATTTTTTATTATATAATTTATGTAGGATAGAGTTATTTTTCCTTTTTTTCCCTTCATTTATGAAAAGAGGTATAGAAAGTGCCTTTAATTGTTAGACTATAAGAGTTGATGGAGGTTATGGTCCATACCCTTTTTATTTTGGTGTCTTTTCTCTTTCATTAGTTTTTGGGTTTTAACTTTAATTTTCCAACTTTTAACACAGCTATTCTAGTTCATTTTGCTTCTATTTTTGCTTTAAATGACTTTATTTTGTTTGGTGCAGTTTTGGATTCACAGGAAAATTGAGCAGGAACTGCAAACCACATAAACTCTTGGCTTCCACACATTCATAGCCTCCCATCTCTCACCAGCGGGGAAGGCAATGGCACCCCACCCCGGTACTCTTGCCTGGAAAATCCAATGGATGGAGAAGCCTGGTGGGCTGCAGTCCATGGGGTCGCTGACAGTCGGACAGACTGAGCGACTTCACTTTCACTTTTCTCTTTCATGCATTGGAGAAGGAAATGGCAGCCCACTCCAGTATTCTTGCCTGGAGAATCCCATGGATGGGGGAGCCTGGTGGGCTGCCGTCTATGGGGTCACACAGAGTCGGACACGACTGAAGTGACTTAGCAGCAGCAGCATCTCTCACCAGAGTGGAACGTTTGTTACAATTGATGAACCTATATTGACAAGTATCAATCACTCCAAATTCACAGTTTGCCTTAAGGTTTGTTCTTAGTTTGATTCGCCCTTAGTTGTATACATTTTATGGGTTTGGACAAATGTATAATATGTCTATCTTTAAAGTATCACACGAAAGAGTTTCACTGCCCTAAAATTCCTCTGTGATGCACCTCAGTCAATAGTGCTTGATAACAAAGGTTTTGCCCTACACTACTAAGAAAGTCTCAGAAGGCACTGTGGAAGGAAAGAGAATGTAATACAGTCTCCAAATTTGGTTTTCAATTAATAATATCAATTTTAGAAAAATAAATGTCTAGTTATATTCTAGAACCCTGTGATTATATAGAGACATCTGAATTAAAAAGTAATTTGTAGAGGAAAATTGAAGGTAAAGGTTTCAGAATAGTTATGCTAAGATATTTAATTAGGAATGCAGTATTTGTTTGCATTATTGTCTAGTAAATAAGCACTATGGAATTAAATCAATACACTGTATCCTAGAACCTGGCAACGTCTTCTCTATAGTGAATATTCCCTTGGTTTGTGTAAACTTAAAAGGAGTAAATTTTGTCTTTGTTTCTTGGCCCTTTGAGTCTGCACAGTGGTAAAGCCCCTTTGTTGTTGGTATGGCTTAATTTAAATATGTAGCTGTTCTCTTTCTGTTTTCTCTGCAGGAAATATCTCTTAAATGCCAATCTTGTTAGCAATCAAGGGGAGCTGTTTCTTCTCCCGTTTAGTCCCAAATGTGGAATCTTTTCAACATTATAAAAGTGTCTATTCTCTCCTCCAATATTTATCTAGCATCTTCTCTGTTAGACATAGTTGGGTTGCTTCAGCATGGACTGGTAAAACAAGATATCTACACCTTCACATCATGCAGTCGTCCCTTTCAGCTCCATTGCAAAGTCTTTCACTTCTTTGCATGCCTAGTCACTCAAGTTATGTCAGACTCATGCCCCCATGGACTGTAGCCTGCCAGGCTCCTAAGTCCATGGGATTCTCTAGGCAAGAATACTGGAGTGGCTTGCCATGCCTTCCTCCAGGGGATCTTCCCGACCCAGGAATAGAACCCACCCCTCCTGTGTCTCCTGCATTGCAGGTAGATTCTTTATCCGCTGAGCCATCAAGGAAGCCCCTTCACTTCTTTACATAAGCCCTATTGTCGCATATTGTTCCAATGTCATTATATAAAGTTCTTAGTTGTCCAAATGATCTTGTCTTCCCATCATACTTTCCAACACCTCTTTCAAGTCTTAGTCCCAACATCACTNGATTCTTTATCCGCTGAGCCATCAAGGAAGCCCCTTCACTTCTTTACATAAGCCCTATTGTCGCATATTGTTCCAATGTCATTATATAAAGTTCTTAGTTGTCCAAATGATCTTGTCTTCCCATCATACTTTCCAACACCTCTTTCAAGTCTTAGTCCCAACATCACTACTCAAAGAAATCTTTTTTTTTTTGGTCTTCAAATCTCACTGATTTGTGCACTTCCTTTTGAGACTTTTATTTCAGCAGGATATTTATAATGATCTGTGTAAAGATTTAATAACTATCTCCCTCACCAGTTTCTTCATTCCATGATGTCAGGACACCATCTTTTTGGTTCAGTTTCCTATTCCCAGCACTTACCACTATGCCTTTCATTGGCCGAGGCTGTGGAGTTGGAAGATGAAATGAAATGGAAGTCTCTCAGTCATGTCCGACTCTTTCTGACCCCTGTGGACTGCTGCCCTCAAGGCTTCTCTGTCCACGGGATTCTCCAAGCAAGAACACTGGAGTGGAGTTTGAACTGATGGTTAAATTGAAAAATTGAAACAGTTCTAAGATCAAAAAATAAACATTTATAGGACTTCAAAAAGTTATTCTTAAATTTTTACCTTTGGCAAAATATATTATGAAGATCACTTTTGACTGGGATTTTGGGGGACTATTTTGTACTTTTTTTTTCTTCTTTTTTTGATATAAATTTATTTATTTTAATTGGAGGTTACAATATTGTATTGGTTTTGCCAAACATCAGCATGAATCTGCCACAAGTATACACGTGTTCCCCATCCTGAAGCCCCCTCCCTCCTCCCTCCCTACACCATCCCTCTGAGTCATCTCAGTGATTTTGGGGGACTATTTTGT
>SJYX01015780.1:382650-396384 GCA_006410675.1 Oreotragus oreotragus | reverse complement strand
CTAGTCAAGGCTATGGTTTTTCCTGTGGTCATGTGTTGGAGAAGACTCTTGAGAGTCCCTTGAACTGCAAGGAGATCCAACCAGTCCATTCTGAAGGAGATCAACCCTGGGATTTCTTTGGAAGGAATGATGCTAAAGCTGACACTCCAGTACTTTGACCACCTCATGCGAAGAGTTGACTCATTGGAAAAGACTCTGATGCTGGGAGGGATTGGGGGCAGGAGGAGAAGGGGATGACCGAGGATGGGATGGCTGGATGGCATCACAGACTCGATGGATGTGAGTCTGAGTGAACTCCGGGAGATGGTGATGGATAGGGAGGCCTGGCGTGCTGCGATTCATGGGGTCGCAAAGAGTCGGACACGACTGAGTGACTGAACTGAACTGAACTTTCTATTGTAATCTACTCCCCTTACATTTCTGTCTACAGCAAGCTTTCTAATGGATGTGCACATTTTTTGTTTTTCTGACATGCTTTTTCAGCCTGAAAACACAAAGAAATGCACGAATCCTTCTTCCATCACTACTTACATCATATTGCTCACCAGGTTCTAGTAATTCTGCATGTTAAATATTTTTAAAATCAGCCTCTTCCTTTCTATCCTAATCTCTAACTTTAGCTCTTATATACATTTTACCTTGCCCTCCTGTCTAAACACATTCATGTTTTTCCCCTTGCTCCCATAAGTTCCCGGGCTTTGTTATTTCACTTATCACACAATCTTGTTCTTTTGTTTTCATTTTTTCTTTACTAGCTGCAAGGAACTTCATGCCATTGGCCACATCTGATATGAGACTAAATTCAACTGGGTGGTTAATACATGAAAAGCATTTAATCACCATATTAATAATAACAATGCTGGACTCATAGCAATTGTTTATAGTAATTACATTGACCCAATGTTCTGATAAACGCTTTTAGTTTTAATTAAATTTGTGTTGCATAGTAATTGCAGTATGTACAAAGCTAAAGTTGAACTTATTTAAAATCTATTGGCAGAAAAAAAGAAATCACTTGATACTGTTGATTCATATAGAGGTTAATTTGAACTGTAAGAAAGTGATTGGTTGGGAAGTTTGGCTGCTTTTGCTGAGTATGGGTGTAGAGTACAAAATTTCAAGTATTTGAGTCACCTAGTACAAGTGATGCCAGACATGGCGTAGCTGGGGAGAGATTAAAAACAATACTTATTAATGACTCTCAAGGGAGTAATGGTAGGTGTGAAAAAATCTACATTTTATCCTGTGAGTATGTCTATTCCCTGTTTCTTTTACTGGCTTCATCCAATTCATGTCTCTAGTTTCCAAGTTAATATAAATCTTCTTGCTTAGTACTTCAAACAATTTTTAGGTTGAATTCTGTAATGAAAAATGCATGCTCGTTGCAAAAACTAGATCAAGTAAATTGGTCAAAAACTAAAGGAAAGATATTGTCTGTAAGACTACTATCTAGATTGAAATAAATAAGGGGAGAAGGTGTCGAAATGTGCCCTATGCTGATAGAGACCAAAAAGAGATCAGAGTGATGGTCAGGGAGAGTGCAGTGTTTAAGTGACTCTAGGACAGGAATACTCATTCATTCATTTGTTCATGCAGGGAATCTCTGTTATATATTGCACTCTAGCTTCCCTTCCCAGGTGATGCTAGTGGTAAAGAATCTGCCTGCCAATTCAGGAGACACAAGAGAAGTAGGTTCAGTCCCTGGGTGGAGAAGATCCTCTGGAGGAGGAAATGGCAACCCACTCCAGTATTCTTGTCTGGAAAATTTCGTGGACAGAGGAGCCTGGTGGGCTACAGTCCATGGAGTCACAAAGAGTCAGACTTGCCTGAGCACCACCACAGCAAGCACAAAGCCTGGGGAAGCTAGCAGTGAATCAGTGAGGTAAGATCTTTACCCCTGTGGGTCTACAGAAATAATGAACTGAAATTTGTGATAGGAGGCATTGTGGTCATTTGGAAATTGACAAGCTCTGTAAGTAAGAACTTCAAAATTTGCCTATACCCATTAAAAATATAAGAAAAATTAAAACGATAAAATGTATCTAACCAGTTTGAACCAGATAATGATGATATATAAATTATGTGATTGGCATGTAGATATATTAAAAGAAAGTAAACAAATTGAAAGGAAACTTCAGATTAGAAAATAAAATATATAGTATGATCAAATTCTGAGAAAATTACAAAATCTATGCATAAAATTGGAGAAGGAAATGGCAACCCACTCCAGTATTCTTGCCTGGTGAATCCCGTGGACAGAGGAGCCTGGTAGGTTGCCATCTATGGGGTCACACAGAGTCGGACACGACTGAAGCAACTTAGCATGCATGCATGCATGCATTGGAGAGGGAAATGGCAACCCATTCCAGTATTCTTACCTGAAGAATCCCAGGGACAGCAGAGGCTGGTGGGTTGCCATCTATGGGGTCGTACAGGGTTGGACAAGACTGAAGCGACTTAACAGCAACAGCAGCATGCAAAAAATCTACATGTATATAAATATATATACACTAGGTATGTCTAACATGAATTAAAACAAATAATATGTGATCTACATTGTGGCATATGTTTTATAAATAGTATCTATGTGTAATTTTATTTAGGATAAAATGTGGAGACTGTACCTCAAAATGTTGCTGGAGATGTTATTTCTGATTTTTTTCATGGTTTATTTGGAATCTGATTCTTTTAAAAAAATGAACTCAGCTTCTTTGTACAGTAAAGTCATTACAAAAATAAATCCAGAGATGACCAAAAAGTTTCTGTTAGATACTGAGGGTAAAATTATATTGATGAAAATGATGTTGCCTTCAGTATAGTTAGAAACTTCGATAATCAATTCACAATATCAATCTGCAGTACTTATATCTCATGATATTGCTCAGGATTATGTTTTTATATATATATATAAAATAGAATTTAGTTAATGCAGATTCACTGGTTTCCACTTAAGTTCTAACACTCAGTTCTTCCTTATTTACCAAGCACATTATTTTTAAACTTTTCCCCCATAACCACACTTATAAAAATTGCAATGTCATATCTAAAATTTGTTTACAAGTCTACTATAAGGAAGAAATGAGGAAATTCCAAAAGTACTGAGTTACTGAGAAAGAACTGGCTATATAAGTTCAAAGTGTTTCTTTGTATATTAGGTGGATTTAAAGGAGGAAAATATGGGTTTGGCATGCTCTCTTGAACAATTGTTCAAATGTCTTGGATTTGGCAAAGTTAAAACTACATTTTCCCATTCCCTTTTTTCTCGTAATTTACAAAAACCATGTATACTTCAAGGGAAATTTAATCCATATGTTCTGATTCATTTGCACTTAACTTGTCATAATATTGTTCATGAAAGTCGTGTCGTGTCCAAGAAAGTTTGTGAGATTATTTTTAACAATTCCTCATTTCCCCCATTCTAAGAAGCTGCATTTTGGCATTAGGTAGCCAAATGGGAATCACAAAAAGTTGAAACTCAAAATGTACGTTTTTCAAATGAATTCATACTTGGGCAAAATTTTATCCCTTATTTATTTGTGTATTACAACAGGAAAGCTAATAGTATTGAGCTAAAGACCAAGTGGCAAGTCTATATAGCTTTTGTTGTTTTAAAATCAGTTCTTAGGAATAATCTTAAGACTTTAGTGTTTAATAAATATGTTCCCCCAAATAAGAACTGTGATGTCTCTACGGAGAAAATATTATATTTCTACAAAGACAAATTATAAAGCAGATGCTAGATTTATGAGAACCTTTGTCAGCTATCATTCTTTTGAGCTAAAAGGCAGCCATCAATAATGAGTCTAACACAAAGGGAGAAAGAGAAGCAAGACTCAAAGAATAACACCTTCTAAAAGTCATAATTGCTTATCCTGTATAGGATTGGTTTCTATGCCTTTCAGATGAAATAAAACCATAAGGCAAAGAGAATCTTAAAAGACTTAAAATCACATTGCATGCAAGCATTTGAATATACTCATGTCAGAACATT
The DNA here is from genome assembly GCA_006410675.1 of Oreotragus oreotragus. NCBI lineage: Eukaryota > Metazoa > Chordata > Mammalia > Artiodactyla > Bovidae > Oreotragus > Oreotragus oreotragus. Next base: position 392,393 of record SJYX01015780.1, on the reverse strand, counting down.
TCAGATATATTATTTTTAAATTTAAAGAAACTGTAAAGAACCATTTATTGTCATTTTTATTACCAGGGCTTCTAAGTATTCTTCCAGCTATATAATACAAGACTTGTGCATTGTGGTTGAACAATCCACAGCACCCCAGGTATTTCAAGGACACATTAGAAATGGTAATGAAAAAAGCAGAATGCTCTGCACACTGTTTAGGAGATTGGGATGCCATTAAAAACTCCCCAGGAAGAATGAACTAAGGTCCAGTGTAAGGCTAAGATTGTGAAAGCTCAGGTTTTAAACCAAACCTAAAATCTCAGCCCACATCTATTTAAATTGATGTCAGATCACCTATCCCCAGGGAGAATGGATGCCTCTTTGCTGTGCTGTGAACTATTTTAGAGCTGAAACATTGCATATTCTTCAATGAATGTTTCTGTGCACATCTGGATATATGCAGAAAACAAATGTAATTAATGAACTATGTAAAATAAATTACTGTATTTGAAATATCACTCTTTGATTCTAGATGAGCGGGTTTGTGGTTATAAAATTAGGGTCTCAATAACACATACATACATTCACAAACACACACACACCCCATTCCACAAACCACCAACTCCAGGAATAAGTGAGGAATTTAGCCCTTGGACCAGCTTGAGGCTTTTGATTAATTTCATCTGTCCTGTCATACATAGTTCTAAAGGGATAAACCCATCATGTAGTCTTTGAACATATTTTTAAAATATTGTAGTAATTAATAGTTACAAGAAAGATAACATTTTACATTCTATATATTTTATGTAAACAAATCAGTTTTATGGATAAAATGGTCACTCATCTTGCAATTAATCTTCAGAGAATTTTGTATGACAATTATTCTTTCAACTTTACGTATCTATCTATCTATTTATCTTTCTAACATCAGTTGCTGGGGGACACTGACATTATCCCAAGAATAATATTAGACTAGACATTGGGTGGGAAAGGTACTGGATTCATTTATAGACCAACAAACCTTGGGATTGTGTTGGTAACTTGTTTCTGAAAGCTCCAGTTATGTTTGGAGCTTTGACTGTCTGGACAAATGAAGAACTAATTTTATTTTGGAATAGAGTTCCTGTCGCCTAGACTAAACATTGTTTTTGTTTTATAAAAGCCCATTCATTATTTTCATGCAAAATATACCATATTAACATTAGACATTATTTTCATGGTTTCATATCAGTAAACAGTATGGAAAGAAGTGTTATCCTGGTCTTAAATTATTTTTGCCAAATGATATATTCTTCCATGTGTTTCAAAATATTCTTTTCAAAGCATGATGTTTAATCAGAATATGTCTATACTTTCTGAACAATCTGAAAACTCCTCCTTATTCAAGGCTGAATTTTAGAGAGTTTGGACTAAAATGTGATGGTGAGAATTTATAGATTGGTGAATTAACATGTATTAACACATTTTCAGTGTCTATAATATTATAGATTGTGTACAACTGTGCTCATCCAAAATTAGTATTTTATATCAATGAAATTACTAGTCCAAACTGCATGTGAAAAATCCTTCCATTAATCACTGCCTCTTCTGGACCCCTACTTTATATATCTTTCTTTTATGATAATCATCACACTACACTATGAGTCTTTTCAGTATTTTTTAGGGCTTCCCTCGTGGATCAGTTGGTAAGGATCTGCCTGCAATTCAGAAGACCCAGCTTCAATCCCTGGGTCAGGAAAATCCCATGGAGAAAGAAATGGCTAGCTGTCTTGTGAAGACAAGTGTCTAATTCATAGAGCATGACACATCATTGAAAGTGAAGTGAAAATGTTAGTCGCTCAGTCGTGTCTGACTCTTTGTGACCCCTTGGACTGTAGCCCACGACTCCTCTGTGCATGGAATTCTCAAAGCAAGAATACCAGAGTAGGTTAACTTACCCTTCTCCAGAGAATCTTCCCGACCCAGGAATCAAACCCTGATCTCCTGCATTGCAGGCAGATTCTTTACCATCTGAGCTACCCGGGACACAAGATTAGGCTCATTAAATATTTGTGGAACTAGTCCATTGACATGTGTCCTGAATTTCAACTGAAACAGACATTAACACTTTCTTGAACACCTGCTCATCATACTACCCTGAAAGTAAAAATGCACATTCAAAATTAGTGACATCCTGGAAAAAGGTCTATGGTTTCCACATTTTGTTTTAACAGTTTAAAATTTAAGTCCCTATTTGCTCAATGTTTGAAATCAATTTGAACATGCACATAGTAAAACTCCATCAATAAATTCCAAAAACTCTACTTCCAGTCTTTGCACAGTGGGTGAATGGTTTCTATACTCTTCTGTAATACGTTAGTGGATGGGCTAAAGATAGAGTCATGCTATTAACTTTGACTAGCCAGACTTATGGTAACTTAAGCCCACAGTTAAAAAGCATTTGTACTTTGTGCATGGGTGTGTATATACATGCGCACATGCAAAGGAATTGTGCCCACTTACAATTGCACATGCAATTCAAGTTCTGTGATTTCAATATGAGTTATAGGAGTATGACACTATAAGAATATTTATGGTTAACAGCTTTGGATGATTTTTATTTTTTATGCCAAGATGTGTTTGCTTGTTCAAATTCCTTTCCAGTGAAGAATCAGATTATAAACATAAAGGCAGGGAAATGGAACTCATAATGAAGTAAGGTTAGAGAAAAAGAGACTTAGAGAAAAATTGGCATTAGTTCTTTCTGAAGCTAAAGTTGTGTGTTTATTTAATCATTAATACAGAAAAAAAAGTGAGGATTTTAGACAATAATTGGACCAATTTGGAATTTTACAAAATTACTGAAGACAATTATCAGCTATTTTATCTGTTTTTATATTTCTGCCTGATTTATCAGCTTTGACGTTCATTATTTACCATAATTTTAAAATTTAAGCTCTGGCCTATAATATCTCTTGCCTCAGAGAGAGCCTGCACCTATATACTAAAAAGAAATGATTAAAAATGGATAACTTTAGAAGTAAAAGAAATAATTCTAAAGACTCTATTTTGAAAAAGGACTTTTATTAAACCCAGATGTCATCAAAATATCTCATGTACTAATAGTTCATATTGACAGTGGTGCTCTTAGTGGCTCAGCCATAAAGAATCTGCCTGCAATGCAGGAGCCACAGGAGACCTTGGTTTGATCCCTAGGTCTGGAAGATCACCTACAGGAGGGCAAAGCAACCCACTCTGGTATTTTTGCCTGGAGAATCCCATGGGCAGAGAGCCCAAGTCCATAGAGTTGCAAACAGATGGACATGACTGAAGCAACTTAGCATACAATTGTATTAAAAGTATAAATAATATCTACAAAGGGTAGTGAAACTAAACATATTTGCTAAAATGTAGGGTTGGTATCAAGTAATTATAGAAAGCTACTAAAGCAAAATCTGAATGCTGAGTCCTTGAATGCAGGGATTTTTATCTGTTCACTCATGTATTCTAAGAATCTAGAACAATGTCTGGTCAAAATAGTACTCAGTAAAGGATTATTGTGCAAATTCCACACAGAATTAGCGTTAAAGAGTACCTGACCATTAGTTATTGCAGCAATATTGAAAATCTATATATTCTTATTTATTTCTATAAGTAGAATCATCTTTTTAATTCTTCTAAGCTGACAATTTTGGCCACCTCATGTGAAGAGTTGACTCATTGGAAAAAACTCTGATGCTGGGAGGAATTGGAGGCAGGAGGAGAAGGGGACGACAGAGGATGAGATGGCTGGATGGCATCACTGACTCGATGGACGTGACTTTGAGTGAACTCCGGGAGTTGGTGATGGACAGGGAGGCCTGTGTGCTGCAATTCATGGGGTCGCAAAGAGTCGGACACGACTGAGCGACTGAACTGAACTGAAGATGGCAATAAAATTTGTGAAGCAATGATTTGCTTCTCTCCTCTTCTTGCTTCCATAATTTCCATTACATATAAAAAATACTTCATCAACGTGAAAAGGCTGTAGAAATTTTAGCAGATATTCTTCAGAACAACACTTCCCAACTGTAATTTCTGTACTGATGGAAATATTATATAAGCTATTTTGTCTAAGGCTATGATCACCAGCCATATGTGACTATCTAGTACTTGAAATATGCTAGTGCAACTGAGAAAGTATATTGTTAGCATCACTAAATTAAAAAGAAAATTGGAGTATATTTGCTTTACAATGCTGTGTTTGTTTCTATTGTATAGCAAAGTGAATCAGCCATACATATACATACGTCTGTTTTCTGGATTTCCTTACCACTTGGGTCACCACAATGTACTCAGTAGAGTTCCCTGTGCTATACAGTAGGTTATCATTAATTATTCATTTTATACATAGTATCAGTAGTATATATATGGCAGTCCCAATCTCCCAATTCAACTTGCCCCTCCCCTTTGGTATCTATACATTTGTTCTCCACACTGTGTCTCTGTTTCTGTTTTGTAAATAAGATCATTTGTAACATTTTTTTTTCAGATTCCATATATATATGCATTAATATCCAGTATTTGCTTTTCTCTGTCTGACTTGCTTCAGTCTTTGTGACAGACTGTAGGTTCATTCACATCTCTACAAATAACCCAATTTCATTTCTTTTTATGGCTTCCTCTATGATGAATTGTATGAAGGTTCCTTTAAAAACTAAGAACAGAACTACCACATGACCCTGCAATTCCACTATTAGTCCCATACCCAGAAAAAAACTATAATTAAAAAAGACTCATATGCCCAAATGTTCATTGCAGCGCTATTTAAAGTAGCCAGGACAAGGAAATATCTTAAATGGATAAAGAAAATGCAGTACATAATATAATTAAATTTAAATTAATTTTAATTTAAATAATATGTCTGAGTTTATACTATCAGATAGCTCAGCTCTAAAAAAATACCCTGAGAAAGATTAGCTGACTTCACTGCTTGTGTTTTTGAAATCCGGTAAGTATGTTGCATGCATGCTGAGTCTCTTTAGTTGTATCTGACTCTTTGCAACCCTATAGACTGTAGTCCACCAGGCCCCTCTGTTGATGCAATTCTCCAGGCAAGACTCCTGGGGTGGTTAGTCATGTCTTCCTCCACAAAGGTATTATCTTTCTCTTATCTTTTCATTCTCCCTAGATAGATACAAAGAAGATAATTTATACAAAATATTTTTATACAATGTTTCAGGAAGGTAAGCTTTCTTCATAACCACTGCTCTCAACACTTCACTCTACTGATATCCTGCAAAAATATGCTAATTATATTAAATGAAATTTAAATATTTAGGCAGAAGTACTGATGGACTCCTAACAGCCAGGTATACCATTGCATGTATTATAACTTTTCAAATAGATTTTGGTTATTGAAAACACCAACACTCCTGTTACTTTTTATTCTCTAAAATCCTTTATCCTTCAAAAATAGCCATAATAAGTAATTACTTCAGTAACTTATATACAAGCCTTTTTCTTATTTAATGGAAAGTTTGGCTCTAGAAAAGAGAATCGCAAAAGGTTTAAAAGGAAGGAAAGACCTGCTTTTATTTTTAATGTTCTGTCAATCCTGGTATGCCGTAGTTATCACTCTGTTCTTATAGGAACTTTATGACCGTCATTGCCACAGATGATCACAGTTTAGAGCAAAGGAAAACTGTAATAAGAAAATAGGACTTGTTACAAACAAATTGCCAGTTTTCATTGGACAGATTTAATTATTATCAGTCACAATAAATAGAATGCATTGTTGAACATTATTGGCCAGTTTCTCCTAGAATTTCATTCACTGGATGGCAAGAATATCATCTTGGACAGAGAAGCTTAAACACTTTTACCTCTATAAGCACAATGCACTGCCAAGAACACTAGGGTAACTTTCTGTTTTTATTAGCCTGGCTTCACTAACAGGTCCCCATAAATTCTGTGCCTTTCCAGGGCCACAAAGAACTGGGAAAGAGATTACTTTCCGAGTTACTGTATCTTTATGCAGACTTTCATGGAGCAGTTAGATGATGATTACTGAACTGAGCCCACAGTGTAACAACAGCAGAGATGATATTATAGTCAATTTACTATCCAGCTTATAGCCATCAGTAAATTGGACCTATTTTCTGGGGATAAACCTGATTACTTTGAAAGGCAACTAAGAATTTTTCCCCCTCATGTGTGGGATTTCTTTGTATTTTGAAGAGATTTGTGGTTGCTTCTAGTGTAAGCAATATTTCTTACATATACATTCAAATGGTTTTTCTGTATTTTTTTGAACATGACATGTTAACAACTACTACAGAAGTAAAGAACCACAGTTCCAGACAGCTTGTTCACTTACTGTTTTGACTGTTTGATTAATGTAATAAAGACTATAAATAATTCTAATATATAAGGCCAGACTTAATGACATTCCTTCCAATTTTCTTTTAGAAAAACCCTTTGCAAGTGTCCCTAAATTACATTTTTAGATATTTTCAGGGTGGTGGGGTGGTGGTTGTTTTTCATGTTGTTAAGTGAAAGTCAGAACATTTCTTTTCCTTACCAAATTTGGTCCTTACATTGTTTCTTGGCTTTTGAAGAACCAAACAAATTCTAAATTAAAGATAGAAAAGACCTTTGGGACCGAAGATGGAATGAGAAATTTGAGGGGAAAGAAAAGGAAAGGAAGAGGAGAGAAAGGAAAAAATATCGGATGGGTGCATTGTGTATGCTTTGTAGTTAGAATAATTCTGAGTTACTTTAAAAATATAATTGCATTCATCTAAAACACGGCATTATTAGCTCACAGATCTAGATGACTTGATTTACTNTAATTACTTCAGTAACTTATATACCAGCCTTTTTCTTATTTAATGGAAAGTTTGGCTCTAGAAAAGAGAATCGCAAAAGGTTTAAAAGGAAGGAAAGACCTGCTTTTATTTTTAATGTTCTGTCAATCCTGGTATGCCATAGTTATCACTCTGTTCTTATAGGAACTTTATGACCATCATTGCCACAGATGATCACAGTTTTAGAGCAAAGGAAAACTGTAATAAGAAAATAGGACTTGTTATAAACAAATTGCCAGTTTTCATTGGACAGATTTAATTATTATCAGTCACAATAAATAGAATGCATTGTTGAACATTATTGGCCAGTTTCTCCTAGAATTTCATTCACTGGATGGCAAGAATATCATCTTGGACAGAGAAGCTTAAACACTTTTACCTCTATAAGCACAATGCACTGCCAAGAACACTAGGGTAACTTTCTGTTTTTATTAGCCTGGCTTCACTAACAGGTCCCCATAAATTCTGTGCCTTTCCAGGGCCACAAAGAACTGGGAAAGAGATTACTTTCCGAGTTACTGTATCTTTATGCAGACTTTCATGGAGCAGTTAGATGATGATTACTGAACTGAGCCCACAGTGTAACAACAGCAGAGATGATATTATAGTCAATTTACTATCCAGCTTATAGCCATCAGTAAATTGGACCTATTTTCTGGGGATAAACCTGATTACTTTGAAAGGCAACTAAGAATTTTTCCCCCTCATGTGTGGGATTTCTTTGTATTTTGAAGAGATTTGTGGTTGCTTCTAGTGTAAGCAATATTTCTTACATATACATTCAAATGGTTTTTCTGTATTTTTTTGAACATGACATGTTAACAACTACTACAGAAGTAAAGAACCACAGTTCCAGACAGCTTGTTCACTTACTGTTTTGACTGTTTGATTAATGTAATAAAGACTATAAATAATTCTAATATATAAGGCCAGACTTAATGACATTCCTTCCAATTTTCTTTTAGAAAAACCCTTTGCAAGTGTCCCTAAATTACATTTTTAGATATTTTCAGGGTGGTGGGGTGGTGGTTGTTTTTCATGTTGTTAAGTGAAAGTCAGAACATTTCTTTTCCTTACCAAATTTGGTCCTTACATTGTTTCTTGGCTTTTGAAGAACCAAACAAATTCTAAATTAAAGATAGAAAAGACCTTTGGGACCGAAGATGGAATGAGAAATTTGAGGGGAAAGAAAAGGAAAGGAAGAGGAGAGAAAGGAAAAAATATCGGATGGGTGCATTGTGTATGCTTTGTAGTTAGAATAATTCTGAGTTACTTTAAAAATATAATTGCATTCATCTAAAACACGGCATTATTAGCTCACAGATCTAGATGACTTGATTTACTCTGTGGCTTACATTTCAGTGGTTAGTAAAAAAATAAAAGAAGCATTATCAGTGAATTGAGAATAAAAAAAACATCTATAACCTTATATCAGAAATATAGATATAAGAAAGTCATATTCACCATTTTTTTCTCTTCTAATTCCCACAAGACTTAACAGGAGAGTACTATGTCACCTACTGTGCCACAAAAATAAGTTTCTAACATGGTCCATATTTTTTCCATCCTACCTGCTAAAAATGTTCTCTGCCTCTCTCTTTCTGGTGTGGAGTTAATCTCATCAATATTACAGCAAAAAGGTAAAGAGAACTCAGGCTGCAATTCTACTGCTGGTTTATGCAACAAATAGGCGTTTTCTTAGCGTTGTCAGAAGATTCCTGATTTGATTTTCTACTCTGGGAAACTTGATACTGTTGAGACTAAGAATAAACTTTTATGGAAAACAAAGATTTCTAAAAAATAAGTATTTGAAAATTTGTTTTCCATATGTATCATTTTACTGTTCTTTCCCATCCCATTAAAGATCTGAAAGAGTCTTTCCTCTAAACAGAAGAAGAATAGGCTCTGGTGTTAGATACTGAACATTTTAGATTTGGAACAATGATATAGACAGATAGTAAAGAAAACAGGGAAAAGCTTTGTTTCCTGATGAAATTTAAACAATCAAAAATAAGAAAAAGAAATACAATGCCTTGCTATATAGCTTGAGTGAAGGATGAATATTTGTCCTGGTAGAGCCGAAATGGTGATTTGGCAGCTGAATCAACAGCATTAGGGAAGAACGAGAAAGAAAATTTAACTGATGGAATTTCAACATGAAAACAGGAACACGCACAATGATAATTGTTAAGTACCAAGAATCCTCTGTTTGGTTTTTTTTTTTTTTTTTTTTTAACATCATTTCCTGTATCTTTGACAACCTTACTTCCTTAGTTCCCACTTACATTTCTTGCACTCCCTTTTTATTAAAAAATATATATATCACTGACATTGTACAGGAGACAGGGATCAAGACCCTCTTCATGAAAAAGAAATGCAAAAAAGCAAAATGGCTGTCTGAGGAGGCCTTACAAATAGCTGTGAAAAGAAGAGAGGCAAAAAGCAAAGGAGAAAAGGAAAGATATAAGCATCTGTATGCAGAATAGCAAGAAGAGTTAAGAAAGTCTTCTTCAGCGAGCAATGCAAAGAAATAGAGGAAAACAACAGGATGGGAAAGACTAGAAGCTCTTCAAGAAAATTAGAGATACCAAGGGAACATTTCATGCAAAGATGGGCTCAATAAAGGACAGAAATGGTATGGACATAATAGAAGGAGAAGATATTAAGAAGGGGTGGCAAGAATACACAGAAAAACTGTACAAAAAATATCTTCATGACCAAGATAATCACGATGGTGTGATCACTCACCTAGAGCCAGACATCTTGGAATGTGAAGTCAAGTGGGCCATAGAAACATCACTACAAACAAAGCTAGCGGAGGTGATGGAATTCCAGTTGAGCTGTTTCAAATCGTGGAAGATGATGCTGTGAAAGTGCTGCACTCAATATGCCAGCAAATTTGGAAAACTCAGCAGTGGCCACAGGACTGGAAAA
>SJYX01015780.1:365524-379526 GCA_006410675.1 Oreotragus oreotragus | reverse complement strand
CGATTGTGTGACCCCATAGACGGCAGCCCACCAGGCTCCCCCATCCCTGGGATTCTCCAGGCAAGAATACTGGAGTGGGTTGCCATTTCTTTCCTGCTAGCTAGCTATTTTACACATGGTAGTACTCTTGCTTGGAGAATCCCACGGATGGAGGAGGCTGGTGGGCTGCATTCCATGGGGTCGCTAAGAATCGGACACTACTGAACGACTTCACTTTCACTTTTCACTTTCGTGCTTTGGAGAAGGAAATGGCAACCCACTCCAGTGTTCTTGCCTGGAGAATCCTGCGGACGGGGGAGCCTGGTGGGCTGCTGTGTATGGGGTCGCACAGAGTCGGACACGACTGAAGCGACCTAGCTGCAGCAGCAGCAGTGTATATATGTCAATACTACTCTCCAATTCATCTCAACCTCCCCTTCCCCCCAGCCCCGTGTTCACAAATCAGTTCTCTGCATCTTTCTTCTTGCCCTGCAAACAGGTTTATCTGTACCATTTTTCTAGATTCCATACATATGTGTTAATATATAATATTTGTTTTCTCTTGCACCTCCTTCTTCCTTCCCTTTCCTCTGGCTCTGCTTTTCTCTTCTAGGTCTCCTCATGGCTATAAATCATACCAACTGCAGATTTTTCTGTAATCACTCTTCATGTTGGAGCTTCTGATGGAACTGGATGAAACTTTATTGGACCTGCACCACTTAGGATCTTTCTCCTTCATCTTTTTCTTATTCCCCCTCTCCTTCCACAGTTGTCCTGCTGCTGTCCTAGTCTGCAGAGTTTCCCTGAATACCTGTTCCCCTTTCTCTTTCAGAGATGTTTCCCTTGTTAATATCTTGCCCTTATTGGTATCCACTTCCCACAGATCCCAAACAGATAATCAGAAAGTTTTGTTTTTTACTCCTGTTTAAAGAATGTTTATTAATTTATATTATCATTAAGTGAATTTGGTGGCTTTCCATCTTCCTTATGCTTTAAAATAATTTATATAGCATGAGAAACAAATACTTTAAAACCTTTGGGATTTGTGAATTTTGTTGATCATCATTTGAGCATCCATTTTCCTTCCTTCTACTGTTACATGGGTTTGAAAATTTCACATTTTTTGAATCAATTTTGAAGGTTTATATTTAGCTAGAAAATCATTCATTTCTTCAAGATTGTTCACACTATTTTTATTTCACAATGTATTATTTTCAAAAATCTACAATTACATGACCTTTCTTTCATATCTTGCATTTGTGCACATTGGTTTTTGAATTTAAGCTGTAATGCATTTTGTTTTTAATGCTTAAAATTTTAATTTCACTTATTTTTTCTTTTATTTTTCATTGGAAGGTAATAGCTTTTCAATGTTGTGTTAGTTTCTGCTCTACAACAACGTGAATCAGCTATAAGTATAAATATACCTCTCTCTCTTGAGCCTCCTTCCCACTTCCCCATTCCACCCCTCTAGGTCATCAGAGAACACCAGACTGAGCTAACTAGTTTTATGCAGCAACTTTTCACTACCTGTCTAATTTACACATGATGATGTATGCATTTCAATGCTACTCTCTCAATTCATCCTGCCATTTCCACCACTGTGTCCACAAGTCTGTTCTTTGCATCTGCATTCCTATTCCTTCCCTGCAAATGGATTCATCAGTACTATTTTTCTAGATTCTGTATATATGCATTAATATACAAAATTTGTTTTTCTCTTTCTGATTTACCTCACTCTGTATATCAGGTTCTAGGTTCATCCACCTCACTTCTAAATTTACTTTTTTCTTTCTGCATTTTTTCTTTTATTTTTTTCACAGCATATATATTGTTTTATTTGTATGATTTACATGTATTAAATACAGACTGCACATCTTTGATTAGCTATTTCTTTTAACAGTGTCCAAGTAAGATTTATTTCAAGTGTGCATGACTGGTTCAATTTTCTTTTTTCCATTTATATTTTTTAGAGGAAAATTGCTTTACAATGTTGTGTGGGTTTCTATACACTCTGAGAAAGCCATGATTACAAAAGACACATATATTCCAATGTTCATTGTAGAACTATTTACAAAAGCTAGGACATGGAAGCAATCTAGATGTCCACTGACAGATGAATGGATAAAGAGTATGCAGTACACATATACGATGGAATATTGCTCAGCAATAAAAAAAAAAAAAAGTGAATTTGAGTCAGTTCTAGCGAGGTAGATGAACCTAGAACCTGTTATACAGAGTGAAGTAAGTCAGAAAAAGTTATTGTATATTTTCTTAGTTTTTAAACATTCTATTTTATATTGGAGTGTAGATGACCAACAATGTTGACATAGCAAAGGACTCAGACATGCATGTACATGTATTCATTTTCCCCCAAACTGCCTTCCCATCCAGGTTGCCACATAGCACTGAGCAAAGTTCCATGTGCTGTACAGTAGGACCTTGTTGATTATCCATTTTAAATATGACTGTGGGGATGAATAGGAAAAAAAGTAGTTAGGGAGCTTAGGATCAGCAGGTACACACCTTTATCTTTCTGTTTTTTTAATGTTGCCTTTATTTCTATAGTATTATGTAAAAAGGTGGGGCTTCCCTGGTGGCTCAGTGGTAAAGAATCTGCCTGCAATGCAGGAGCCACAGGTTTTATCCCTGGGTCAGGAAGATCCCCTGGAGGAGGGCATGGCACCCCACTCCAGTATTCTTGCCTGGAAAATCCCATGGACAGAGGAGCCTGGCAGGCTCACAGTCCACAGGGTCGCAAAGAATCGGACACAACCGAAGTGATAGCACAGCACAGCATGTATAAAGTAAAGCTATGAGATAATATGAATTATGATTTCTGCTTCAGGACAAAAGGGAGCAGTTGATTCCCACCCTAAATATTGGAAAAAAACAAAAGTAGAGGAATGAATCCATTCTAGGAAGAATTTTAGGTCCAAATTCCAGGGAAAATACAAAGGATGGAGAAAAAGTTTTAAGAGACAAAACCAGAATTCAGAAAGTTGACCAAAACCCGCCAGCTTTTGATCACTTATATTCAATAACAGCTACTGTTGCACAAGATTTTGTGCTCAAGCCCACCAGGCTCCTCTGTCCATAGGATTTTTCAGGTAAAAATAGTGGAGTGGGTTTCCATTCCCTCCTTCAGGGGTTCTTCCCAACCCAGACATGGAACCTAGGTCTCTTGCATTGCATGCAAATTCTTTACCACTGAGCCACCTGAGAAACCCATTTCACAAAATTTATGTAGTAATATAGTGAGATATATGAATCCTATTTAAAAACTTGAGTTCTTATTAGTTCATGTAACTAATAACATCATTTAACATGTCTTAAATTCATTATCATGATCTAAAATGTATTTAGCTCATTTAACCAGTCTTAGAAAACAACATTATTTCACTTATTCGTGGGATCTAATGGTAAATTGTTATTTTATTTGTCCTGTGATTTTGCTAGTAAAACCTATATGACTTATATGGGAAGATTTGAGAAAAGTAAATGAACTGGAAAATGTATTGTGCTTATCTGCTAGTATTTTATAATCCAACAGAATGCATATTTAATGCTACAATAATTTTATTATAAAGGAATTTATTTCCTTGGTGTTTGTTCCATAAATATGCTTATTTTTGAAATATAATTTCTGTAACAATGTAAGGAGGCTAATGCTGACATTCATATGATAAAGACAGAGACATCTTATCACTATTTTGGTTTCTGTATCAAAAAAGTAGGAATGGAAATAATTATTCAAGAGCAACAGCTCACCCTTAGCTGGCCTGTGTATTCAAGCTGACTGAAACTTTTGAAGCTATTTCAGACTGAGTCACACTGGGAGATTCTTTGAATCTTCCTGGATGCTGCTTTCCTTTCATTTCATTTTTGGTTCTTTCTCTGTGCATTTTAATCCATTTGTGAATATTCCCATGTTCTCTTTGTGTAGGCTAGCTGCTCCCTCTGTCTCTCTCTTTAAGCAAATAAATGAGTTGGCTCATAATTTTCATTCTTGGTTAGCACATATTTTCATCAGTCCTGCTGCACAAAATATATATTAAGGAAGATTTACATTTTGAAATTTTGTTCAGCAATTTTATTGTTTCAGATATGATTTATCAAATGGACAAGGATGTGCTGCTGGGTGTGACAATGCTGTGAGGTTTTTGAGTAAATAGACAAGGAGTGGATTCTCTGCTCTCTCACCTTCTAATTTTGTGCCCTACAGCAAGTCCTTCAAAGTATTTAAAATTCACTTTCTAAATATGAGAGAGATTTTAATGACACATTATTTATGGATTTGCTTTGAGAATTAAGACAGAATATGGATAAAGCACTAGCACATCCTGCCTAAAACAGACAGTTCTCAATTCATTGCAGTTATTATTGCTATTAACACTCATATTTTTCAAATGAAATAACAGGTTAATACATGTTAAGTAATGTATCAAAGTTTACACAACTGATCTGAGATTTTTACCAAGTATGAATCTCTCTCAGTCTTGGGGAAATAGGACCCCAACCTCTCCCCAGAGAAGGGAACAGCAACCCACTTCAGTATTCTTGCCTAGAGAATGCCATGGACAGAGGAGCCTGGCAGGCTACAGTCCATGGGGTCACAAACAGTCAGACACAACTGAGCAACTAACACTTTCACTTTTTCTCGAAAACCTCACAGTAATTTCTGGATGAGCAGCATAAAGAAAGTGGCATATCCAGAGATTGGCGTATAGTGCAGTCATGATGTGAGTTGTCCAAACATGGGTTTCTATGAAGAAAGCATTTATTAATGTTTGCACTTGTATTTATTCATTTGGAGATAGGAATTAGACATGTCATAGCTCTGAAAAAAAAATATAAGAATTATTACAAATACTGGATAGACATGTAAGATAAGATCTGAAAAATACTCAGTGGATTTGTGAACTGCAAGCTTACGGGTAACCTTAGTGAAAGTATCTTCAATATAATAGCACACAAGCACATTGAAGTAAGTTCAGTTATCAGTGAGAGGTGAAGAAATAAGGTCTGGCAGTATTCAAAACAAGCTCCATGGTGATGAGAAGGAGAGATTAATTTGAGAAAAGTAAATGTACTATTCAAAATAGTGGTATGTGTGGATTTCTCCTATACAGAAAACACAGTGGACTAGTTAAGTGTGTCTATTGCTGTGGAAAAGTGATTCTTTACAGAAACAATGCAGATTCTTCCTGATAGCTACCCATAAGGCTTGCCAAATTAAGGCTTAAAAATTAGAGAGAGATCCCATCTTTATTTTAGTATTTAGAGTGTCTATCTGTCAGCACACACTCTTAATTCTGAAGATGAGACTCAACAGAGGGCTTAGCCAGTGCAAAGCTTCTGCAAATGTGCACCCCCTATTTTTTTTTTTATTTGCTTCAAATTTCTTTTTCACCACTATCAGTGAAATATTTTAGGGCTCCCCAGGTGGCGCTAGTGGTAAAGAACCCGCCTGCAAAACTGGGAGATATAAGAGACACAGGTTTGATCCTTGGGTCAGAAGATTCCCTGGAGGAGAAAATGGCAACCCATTCCAGTATCCTTGCCTGGGGAACCCCATGGGCAGAGGAACCTGGGGGCTACAGTCCATAGGGTCACACACAATCAGACACAACTGAAGTGACTTAGCAAAGAAATTATTTTAGCATATGCTTTTAATATAGGATTTTTTTCCTTCATCTTTTTTAAAATTTTATTTTTAATTGGAGGATAATTGCTTTACAATGTTGTGGCTGATTCACATTGTGCCATTTTTAAAAATCCATTTTTGGGAATTCACTGGCAGTCCAGTAGCTAAAACTCCTAATACAAGAGGCCTGGGTTCAATTCCTGGACAGAGAACTAGATCCTTCATGACATGACTAAGGGCTCATATGCCACAGCTAAAGATCCCATGTACCACAACTAAAAAAAATAAATTCCGCATGCCACGGCAAAGATGCCATACATGTGGCAGCAAAGATCCCTTGTGCCACAGCTAAGACCTGGTGAAGCCAAATAAATAAGTAAATCTTTAAAAAAGTAAAAATCAATTTTATAATTAATTGTGTCATAGTAATAAACAATTAAAACACTTTTCTATACAATGTATGAATTGCATACAAATTTATAACTTAAAAAAATTTTAATTGGAGGGTAATTGCTTTACTATATTCTGCTGGTTTCTGCCATACAACAAGATGAAAAAATTTATAATTTGTGACTTAAATGAATTATGCTTTCCTTTCCCATTGAAGACATTATGATACTTGAGTGATTTAGTTTAAATATTCCAGCCTACATAGCCAGGACTTTTTTCAATACGTGAGATAAAGTGTTTATGCTAACTCTGTTTTCTTTAACCATTTGTTCTTTTAAGTCTGCATTTTAGTCCTGCTGAAAGTGATATATTTAGATAGGATGCCCAGGCAACTGAGGGACACTGGGAAGAGTCTAGCATTGAGAACCAGAAAAAGGAAACTTGATCAAATACCTTACACAGAAACTGTTTATATTACTGAAAAACATGTCTTAATGTTGTGGGGGAAATGAATTAGTTGATATCCTACCTTTTATTGCTATGACACCAAATTTCTTTTGAAATTTTTATTAACCTGATTTGGTTTCATATCTGGTAGAAGAGTCATTTACTACACAAGATGACATTAGAAAAAGGTGCTATTTTCTCCCAACTTACTGCTAGTGATTACAACTTCTGCTTATATCCTTATCAGTTTGTATGGGGATAGTCCCCCTGGGGCCTTGGAATGCACTATAAATCTCTCTAATGTATAATTTCACTCTTGGTATAATTCAATGATTTCATTCAAATCACTGTGAATGAGAAACTAGACCAAACCCCAAGTAACTAGCAGTAAGTCAATATAGAAAAATGGAAGGAGAAAAAAAAAACAACCCCAAAACAATATTATTATTCTTATTCCCAACCCTTTGATAATGCTAAATTATTTCTTGAGTAAATAGTTCTAATTGAATTAGGACTCCATGTACCCTCTATTGGGCTTCCCTGTGGCTCAGACGGTAAAGAATCGGCCTGCAATGCAGGATACCCGGGTTTGCTCCCTGGGTCGGTAAGATCCCCTGGAGAAGGAAATAGCAACCCGCTCCAGTATTTTTGCCTTGAGAATTCCATGAACTGAGGAGCCAGATGGGCTACAGTGCATGGAGTTGCAAAGAGCCTGCACTCTTTATTGAAATTCTGTTAAAAAATATAAAAATTTCCAAAATTTTCTAAATATCAAATCAACTTTCAGGGTTTTATTCTTCCAGGTAGAGAAGAATATTCCAATTTTTAAAGAACTCTGTTTCATTTTTTGCCTAGTTTAAAATAGTCTCTTCTGGTGATCATTCAAGGGTTTTTCTCTTGCAGTTTTACTTTGTCAGAGGATGTTTCATACTAAGAAAAGCATCATATCCTCCAGGTGTAGTGGTCTGGTATGGTACTCATGCTGTCCCTCAAGTGGCGGCTTCCAGTGACTTACAAGCATGCCTCAGTCAACTGGATCCTCTTTGCTTAATGAGACCTTAATTTGTCTCGCCCTCATTCTCCTAGTCCTTTGAGAATGGCTCTGACATCAAGTTTTTTTTTTTTTTTAAATTTTCTTTTTGTTTCTTTCCGTGGCCCCCTCACAGTGAAGCAGCGCTTGCTGTTGCGGAATTCAGCACTTATGGATTTCCGATGGTGTGCAAGTAGGCAGAGAAAATCGGCAACTCTCACAGATGTAAAAAAGCAAATTTATTGTTACCAAGGGGGAAAGTGAGGGGTAGAGAGGGATAAACAGGGATATTGGGATTCACATATACCCACTGCCATATATAGAATAGATAACTAATAAGGACGTACTGTATAGTACAGGGAGCTCAGAATTCTGTAATGACTTACATGGGAAAAGAACCTTAAAAAAGTGGATATATGTGTTGTATAACTGACTCACGTGGCTGTATACCTGAAACTAACAGCATTGTAAATCAACTGTACTCCAATAAAAATTTTTTTAAATGTAAAAATTGTATAGAACATCAAAACAAATGTTTAAAAATAAACAGCATGGCAGTGCACAGAAAGACAGTTGAGTGTGTCTGCCTGCCTGTCACTTAAATGTCAACACTGACTTTGGGTCCTAAAATAAGTATTTTTAATATTGTCACAACAAAATAGAAAACTGACTCAGTCTACATATTTAGTTACCTGTCTCGGTCATTTCTGTGGCTTCCTAGTTAGCACTGCTGCTGCTGCTGCTAAGTCGCTTCAGTTGTGTCCGACTCTGTGTGACCCCATAGACAGCAGCCCACCAGGCTGCCCCATCCCTGGGATTCTCCAGGCAAGAACACTGGAGTGGGTTGCCATTTCCTTCGATGCATGAAAGTGAAGTAGATGTGTATAAGAGACAGGAGTGGCTTCCTAGTTAGCACTGCTGCTGCTGCTGCTAAGTCGCTTCAGTTGTGTCCGACTCTGTGTGACCCCATAGACAGCAGCCCACCAGGCTGCCCCATCCCTGGGATTCTCCAGGCAAGAACACTGGAGTGGGTTGCCATTTCCTTCGATGCATGAAAGTGAAGTCGCTTAGTCAGTGACCCCATGGACTGCTACTTATGCTTAAATACTATTAAGCATAAATTCTATATTATATTATTTATTTAATAGTATAATTTGTTGCACTAATAATAAATTCTATATTACTGACTTCTCTCCTGTAACTCTTTTAACACTTATAATTAATGAGTACTATTATCGCAGATGTAATGTGTCCAAAACTGACTTTTGCCCTTTCCCTCCTTCTAAAGTGTTCTGCACGTCAATAAGTAGCAACCTCATTCTCCCAATTGCTTTTGCCCCAAACCGTGAAATGATCCTGGCTACTTTTTTTTTTCCTTTTCTTTTTTCCTCATGTGCTATTGTGCGTCAGCAGGCACTATAATATATAAACTTCAAAATATATTCAGAATCCAATCTCTCCTTACCTACTCCATTGCTGATGCCCAAGGCTGAGTCTTCAGTCTTGGCTAAATGTCTAGATTATTTTTAATAAATTTGTAACTGTTTCTTCTTTTTTCTTTCATTTTCCCCTGTTATCTGTGTCTAACAGGACAGCTAGAATCGCCTTACCCTATAATGTGTCACTTGTCTATTCAAGATTGTTCAGTCATTACAATGGCTCATAAGAGATACAGGACTGCTTTCTTTACTTCTCTGACTTTTTTTTTAAATTTTTTTATTTAAATACAATGGATTTACAATGCTGTTAGTCTCAGGTGTACAGCAAAGTGAATCAGTTATACATCTATTGACTATTTTTCAGATTCTTTTCCCGTGTAGGTCATTACAGCGTATTGAATAGCGCTCCCTGTGCTATATACATGGATTAAAACCCTCTTTCAATTTGCTCTGACCATGCTGC
Organism: Oreotragus oreotragus; assembly: GCA_006410675.1. Taxonomy (NCBI): domain Eukaryota; kingdom Metazoa; phylum Chordata; class Mammalia; order Artiodactyla; family Bovidae; genus Oreotragus; species Oreotragus oreotragus. The sequence continues at coordinate 370,131 of SJYX01015780.1, read as the reverse complement.
TCTTTTTGCTGTGTGTGCCTGTCACAAGTCAGACATACCAACAGCTTGTAAGCTAACTCACTCCTGCATTCTCTAAGTCCTTAATGAAATGTGACCTTCTCAGTGAAAAATTCCAAGACAGTCCTATTTTCAAGTGCAAATAGATCTCCACATCCCTATCCTCCATGTCTACTTTACTTTTTCTTCATGGCACCAAGCATTATCTAACTTTATGGATAGGTTATAGATAGGCAGATAGATAGAGAATAAGGATATTTATTTTATTGAATTTCTCTCCTTTTCAAACTTTAAAGTCCTTTAGGGCAGGGATTTTTGCCTATATTTTTCCACTGCCAAGTCCCCAATATTGTAAGCAGTGTTTATAATATGCATCCAGTAAGTGTTGCTGAGTGAATAATTCAGTAAATGAACAATACTTGGTATAGAAAAAGTAATGCTTCCTTTGCATTTCCTTCTCATTATTTTGAACTTACCATATCTTGCTGTTTCTTAAAATTATTTTCTTGAGCAGTTTTTAGAAACTCTATTGCATATAGATTTTCCGTTCATTTGTTCTTTACATGAGCTATTTAGATATTATTTTCTAAAGGAATTTAAAATGTCTTTAATTATTAAATCATTATATTAAATGATTGTGAGGTCCTTGTTTATATGCTTTTCTTTCAATAAAATTCAATAAAATTAGTTAGATCTACTAAACTCATGGATCAAATGAGTCAAAGATGAATCAAGTTTTAAATATAAACATACAGAAATTGTGCTTCATAGTTTATAGCTGTATTATTGAAAACTTCAATTTATGTTGAATAGCTCCAAGAGAGAAAAAAAAAAAAGAACCTGACTCAACTAAATGGGAAATTTTTGTGTTGTTTGGATCTGTTATTCCTGTGTAGATATAAACATCGAGCCACTTTTTCCATATTTTGTTTTTATCACCATCACTTTACCCTCCACTAATGACAAGCAAATCAGCAAATAACAGATCTGCAATAAGACTGTAGATTTTTTACACAATGTTCTTACCATTGGGTTGAATTCAGAATTTATTGCTTTCTCCACAGAGACTGTGAAGCATAATATTTGTCAATTTTCTTAAATGTTTGTAAGCATCCTACAGGCTTGCCAGTCCTCATCTTGTAGCAGATCTTTCTTGATTAGATATTGTTAGTGCTGGCAAAGGGAACGAAGGCAGCTAAGATACTCATCCATGTGCTTCATCTTCCTTTTATGATTTCTTATCTAATCTTGTCCTGCAGGACAAAATAATTTTAAAAGTTAGAAATTCATAATAAAGAGTAATTTTTTAAACAAAAGATGCTTTTCAGTTAATTTATAAAATTATTTTTCCTAGAACTTTTGTTGTATTAGGCATCATTCCATTATTAGTTTTCTCAACATTAGGGAGATCTGAAGTTTTGCTGTATAAAAACTCGGTTAAGGATATTCTAATTGATCTTAATAGGCATTATATACAAGTAATGCATCCAGTAAGCTTGCTTTTTTTCATCCTTTGTGTGAAATATAAAATGCTTATTTAAAAGCATTTTAACTAAGCCTGCACTTCTATTGAGACACTAGTACATCATTTAATTTCAAATTTTTATATTGATTTACAAACTATTTCTGAGCTAGCAGTACTAATGAAAAGTAGCATGTATTCAATACAGGTGTTTTTAATACAAGGTGTTTTTGAAGGAAATTTCCCAAACCACAATATTCTTGACCACCCAAGATGACTATATAACTAGTTACTCATACCTGACCCCTTACCATACTGCATAGCAGGTTTCCCATAACACTGTTTTTGAATGAGCAACTAGAGAATTATATTGAGACTAAATAAAAAATGAATAGACGACCAGCAACAATTAGTCTAGCATGGCGGAAATATATTTTTCCTTTGCTCATTGTTGGGCCACATCCTAAAAGTGTGTTAAGCCTAGTGAAATTGAAATATGCCCTAAGAGACCACAGAACACTTGATGAGAGGCAGTGGAGTTACCCATGTGTGAAATTTTGAGAAATTTTTCAGATTTTATAGTTTCCCATAGAAAACAATAAAGTTTTTATTAAAGACCAAATGTTTAGATGGAAGGCAAGCAAGAGTTGTCTCTTTTATTCCCAAGATAGCTGTGATGAGTGCAAGGTATTAAAGAAGTTCTGTGGGTCCTTGGTAATCCCTTACGAATAACGCTCCCATGAGGGTGTCTCTCACATGCTACTTTATCTTTCCAGCCCCGGTGCATAATAGAGGAGTATGCAACACATGATGGTAATTCCTCCTTTCTGGATATCCTTCTTGTTGAGTTTGTATCCCTATTTGAAGCATAAAGTAAAAGAGAATAAAGCCACTCTGTCTGAATACCTTGGTATTTAGCTGTTCCATTTCCTTGAACAAGATTTGACCAAGGCACATGAAATCAAGCAACAAAGAAGAATAGGACCACAAGTAAAATAAAGTTTATATAAGTAATGTAAGCTAATATCACTATCTTTGAAACAAAGCAAAAATATACATTTCTCAATTTCAATTTTATGCACTAATGTCACATACTATTTTACTTGGGACTTTATAGAGAGATTTGTATATATCTGTGTACATTTGAATACCTGGTCTCTTTCCTCTAAGAATTTACAGTGTAAGCTGGAGCAGGAGAGAAAGAGAATGTTAAAGAGAAATATTAAAAATAGAGAGGGAGAGAGTGCCATATATCACATATATGATGAGTGGAACAAATGAAAAAAAGACTGAGAGAGATCAAAATGTTGTTTTATATTAAAAAAAAAAGTGTCTAATGAGATACAAAGCCCCAAAATGCTAATTTGCATTATTAAATTAAAAGTGGTTTCTATTACTTTCTCTCTCTTTTCTTTTCCTCTCCCTCTTGCTTCTTTCTTACTCTCTCTTTTATAAAGATACAGAGCAGTGGATTAGTGTTTTCTTCTGAAGATTTACAGAAAGAAAAAAAAATTTGAAAAGTATTCAAATTATCAAATTAGAATTTAAAAGTTATCAAAATTTTGGAAAACATACCTATGTGGGAAAATTCAAAGATCAGATACTTATCATAGAAATGTAGGAAAGATGAGGAGAAATTTCACAGTTTCCAGACTAGTTCATTTTCGGTTGAAAGTAAAAGTGAAAGTCACTCAGTCGTGTCTGACTCTTCGCTACTCCACGGAATTCTCCAGTCCAGAATACTGGAATGGGTTCAGTTCAGTTCAGTTGCTCAGTCCTGTCTGTTTGTGACCCCATGGACTGCAGCACACCAGGCCTCCCTGCCCATCAGTTCAGTCCAGTTGCTCAGTCATGTCTGACTCTTTGTGACCCTATGAACTGCAACATGCCAGGCCTCCCTGTCCATCACCAACTTCCAGAGTTCACTCAAACTCATGTCCATCAAGTTGATGATGCCATCCAGCCATCTCATCCTCTTTCATCCCCTTCTCCTCCTGCCCCCAATCCCTCCCAGCATCAGGGTCTTTTCCAATGAGTCAACTCTTCACATCAGGTGGCCAAAGTATTGGAGTTTCAGCTTTAGTATCAGTCCTTCCAAAGAATACCCAGGACTGATCTCCCCTAGAATGGACTGGTTGGATCTCCTTGCAGTCCAAGGGACTCTCAAGAGTCTTCTCCAACACCTTCAAAAGCATCAGTTCTTTGGTGCTCAGCTTTCTTCACAGTCCAACTCTCATATCCATCACCAACTCCCAAAGTCAACTCAAACCTGTGTCCATTGAGTCAATGATGCCATCCAACCATCGCATCTTCTGTCATTCCCTTCTCCTCCCACCCTCAATCTTTCCCAGCATCAGAGTCTTTTCAGATGAATCAGTTTTTCGCATCAGGTGCCAAAGTACTGGAGTTTCAGCTTCAACATCAGTCCTGCCAATGAATATTTAAGACAAATTCGGACTAGACTAGAATGGACTGGTTGGATCTCCTTGCAGTCCAAGGGACTCTCAAGAGTCTTCTCCAACACCTTCAAAAGCATCAGTTCTTTGGTGCTCAGCTTTCTTCACAGTCCAACTCTCATATCCATCACCAACTCCCAAAGTCAACTCAAACCTGTGTCCATTGAGTCAATGATGCCATCCAACCATCGCATCTTCTGTCATTCCCTTCTCCTCCCACCCTCAATCTTTCCCAGCATCAGAGTCTTTTCAGATGAATCAGTTTTTCGCATCAGGTGCCAAAGTACTGGAGTTTCAGCTTCAACATCAGTCCTGCCAATGAATATTTAAGACAAATTCGGACTAGCTGGATCTCCTTGCAGTCTGAAGGACTCTCAAAAGTCTTCTCTAACACCTAAGTTCAAAAGCATCAATTCTTTAGTGCTCAGTTTTCTTTATAGTCCAACTCTCACATCCTTACATGAGTACTGGAAAAAACATAGCCTTGACTAGATGGACCTTTTTTGGCAAAGTAATATCTTTGCCTTTTAATATGCTGCCTAGGTTGGCCATACGTTTTCTTCCAAGGAGAAAGCATCTTTTATTTTCATGGCTGCTGTCACCATCTGCAGTGATTTTGGAGCCCAAAAAAATAAAGTCTGACACTGTTTCCACTGTTTCCCCATCTATTTCCCATGAAGTGATGGGACCGG
>SJYX01015780.1:343627-365450 GCA_006410675.1 Oreotragus oreotragus | reverse complement strand
CTGCCACTGTGTCCAGTGTTTCCCCATTTATTTGCCATGAAGTGATGGGACTGGATGCCATGATCTTAGTTTTCTGAATGTTGAACTTTAAGCCAACTTTTTCACTGTCCTCTTTTTATCAAGAGGACATTTTGATCAAGAGGCTCTTTAGTTCTTCTTTGCTTTCTGCCGTACGGGTGGTGTCATCTGAATATCTGAGTTTATTGATATTTCTCCTGGCAATCTTGATTCCAGCTTGTGTTTCTTGCAGTCCAGCATTTCTCATGATGTACTCTGCATATAAGTTAAATAAGCAAGGTGACAATACACGGCCTTGATGTACTCTTTTTCCTATTTGGAACCAGTCTGTTGTTCCATGTCCAGTTCTCACTGTGCCATTCGCTTCTCCAGGGGATTTTCCCAACCCAAGGATGGAACCCAGGTCTCCCACATTGCAGGGAGATTCTTTACCAGTTAGCCATCAGGGAAGCCAAAGAATACTGGGTGGGTCATCTATCCCTTGTTAGTGGTTATCATTTTCTCTATTTTGGTGTATCATAACAAAGGAAAACATCTAAATATTTTGATAGTTCTGGGTAGGAAGATGAGACATTCATCTTTTTTTAAATATGAAAACTCACTGTGTCTTTTGCTTGAAAAAATATATACAAATGTTCTTCCTTTTTATTCCTCTGTATTTCTCCCTGTTATTGTGTTCTTTCTCTATTTTCCTCCTTTGCATTCTAAGAATTCGCTATTTGGCATATATATGGAAAACCTCATGGATAGAGGAGCTTAGCAGGCTACAGTCCAAAAGGTCACAAATAGTCAGACACAACTAAACAAGTAACTCATATATATATATATATTGCTGGCTCAGTTGTATCTGAATCTTTGCGACCCTTTGGGCTGTAGGCAGCCAGGCTCCTCTGTCTATGAGACTTTCCAGGCAAGAATACTAGAATGGGTTGATATTTCCTCCTCCAGAGGATCTTCCTGACCCAAGGATCAAACCCACATCTGTGTTGTCTCCTGCATTGCAGACAGATTCTTTATCTATTGAGCCATCAGGAAAATCCTATATATGCTGTATTTTGTCACTCAGTTGGACTTAGTCACTCAGTAATATTCAACTTTTTGTGACTTTATGGACTGTCGTCCACCAGGCTCCTCTGTCCATAGGGATTCTCCAGGTAAGAATACTGGAGTAGGTTACCATGCTCTCCTCCAGGGGATCTTTCTAACCCAGGGATTGAATCCAGATTTCCCCCCACTGTGGGTAGATTCTTTACTGTCTAAGTCACCAGGGAAGCCCAAGAATACTGAAGTAGGTTGCCATGCCCTCCTCCAGGATATCTTCCCAATGCAGAAATCAAACTGGGGTCTCCTGCACTGAAGGCAGATTCTTTACCAGCTGAGCTACATGTGTATGTGTGTGTATATGTGCTGTGCTTAGATGCTAAGTCATGCCCAACTCTTTGTGACTCCATGGACTGTAGCCCACCAGGCTCCTCTGTTCATGGGGATTCTCCAGGCACGAATGCTGGAGTGGGTTGCCATGCCCTCCTTTAGGGATCAATCTACCTAGCTGTCTATCTATTTCTATATAAATGATCTATGGTAATCCAGCTTTAACAAAAGAGCAATTTTTCCATCAATAATGATAGCCCACCACAAAGCAGATGAGTCTTTAATGAGTAGGGTCACAGGATGCAGCTAGAAATGAGAAGCCAAGGTGCAGGGGCAAAAGGAGTTGGTCCTGAATCAAGAGTTGGTCCCTGAGGGGAAGGCATTTCTCATGTGTGCACAATGGAAACAAGGAGAACTCCTTGCAGGCCTGGTAGACCATTTGATCACAATAGTCAACAACCAAAAGCCCTTCAGTGAGTGGAATAGGACTTCATCTTCTCCCAGAGATTTCAAAGAAGCTTTCCTTGTTTTAAAGATTTGTTTTTCTCTGGTCTCTATTGATTCTTAGGGAGATCTTTGCCTTTCCTATGCCGTCTTCTTTTTACCACCCTCCACTGAGCTACTAAGGTGAGGTCTGCATTGCTTATCAGAACAACAGCAATCTTGTACTGGGCAGGTTAGAAATCTCAGAGTTCACTGTGATGAAATGGAAAGCATTATGTTACTATTCATGTAATAAGATAAACTACTAAGGATGCCCCAATGACAGCTCCTCTTAAGCAAATTTTTCATGTAAAAAATCAAACTTGTACATGGAAGCATAAACTTAATACATTTCAACTCTCCTTCAACTCTGTGAAATTTTATGGAAATGAATTCTCAACAAGGACCATGCATTATAAATAGTCAATGTCATCCAAGTCACCTAAAATGAAGCATTTGTCTATGATAATACAGAAAAACTTTCTTCTCTAAATCTACTAAAGGAAAACTCTGTTTCCTCTATTCAAAGCACTTCTGGTGCCAGATGTTGGATTTTCCACATCAAATACACATCCAGTATTCAGTAGACACAACTAGATGCAATTCTGAGATAACTAATGGAGTTAGTGCAGACACAGCATGTTTAGTGTTCAGTCTCTCAAGACTGCTATGCCCCCCATTTCAGATGCCAAAGTCAAGGTCCACCCTCTCACTTATACTTCTGACCAACCAACGGGCTATAACTTCTGCTTCCCCCCTCCTTGGATTTGACAATTTGCTAGAACAGCTCACAATACTCAAGAAAGTACTTTATTTGCTGTTATCTTAGTGGCTCAGTTGGTAAAGAGTCTGCCTGCAATGCAGGAGACCTGGGTTTAATCCCTGGGTTGGGAAGATCCCCTGGATAAGGGACTGGCAACCCACTCCATTAGTCTTGCCTGGAGAGTTCCATGGAAAGAGGAGCTGGCCAGGCAACAGACCTTGGGGTCGCAAAGAGTCAGACATAACTGTGCAACTTTCACTTTTTTTTGCCCACTTATTATAATATACACAACTCAAGCGAAGCCAGATTGAAAAGACACATAGGGCAAAGTATGAGAGAAAGGGAACCAGGCTTGCATTCCCTCACCAGATGTGTAAATCTCCCAGCACCACCAGGTATTCAACCTAGAGACTTTAGTATGTAGACATGATTGGCTCCATGGAGGAGGGCATGGCAACCCACTCCAGTATTCTTGCTTTGAGAATCCATGGACAGAGGAGCCTGGTGGCTTGCATTTCATAGGGTCACAAAGAGTCTGATACGACCGAAATGACTTAGCACACATGCATGCATCGCAGATGAGTATGAAATATGTGAGACTGTTGGATTGACTGCTTTGGCAAGTAATTGCAAAACATTTCCTTAATTCACTAAACTTGAAAAGAATTATAATGTCTCTACTCTCTCATTTTCCTACCAAACTCTTTGGATACTCTCTTTGTCCTCTTATATTTGTAATATGTAATCATGGATTCAGATAGAGAGAGACGCAGCATGAGAGATGTAAGTGGGTCTAAAAAGTCAATTATAAGCCATGGGGATATGTCTGAATAGCTAAAACAAGCCTGGAAATAAGGCTATTTGCATTTTCATCACAACTCTGTCACCAATTATACAGATGTATGCAACTTGAGGACACTTTCCCTAATAGTGAAATAAAGAGATACAGTGCATTCTGTCCTTTGCAAATGTTTTTATGATAATGCTTAAGTATTAATTATATATATATTTTATTTATTCCTGAAATATAAGAAGTATTTTCATTCCATTTTACTGATGATGAAACTGAGATTCTCAGAGTGAGATTAATTACTCTTGTGTGCTGAGTTATGTCCCCAGGGTATATGTTAAAGTGTTAATCTCTGATATTTGTGAATGTATACTGATAATTGTGTCTTTGCTGATGTAATCGAGTTAAAATGAGATCATATTGGATTAAGGTGGCCTCAGATTCAACATGAGAGTGTCTTTATAAGCAAAGGAAACATACATATACACACAAACAGAATGCCATGTTAAGGTAGAGGCAGGAGGTAGAGTGATGAATCTACATATAAAAGAACATTGAGAGATTTTTGGCAATAATAAAAAGCTAGGAGAGAGACTTGAACAGCCTCTTCATTGGAGACTCCAGAAGGAATCAACACTGCTGACGCCTGATTTGAGACTTCTATCTTCCAGCACCATGACAGAATAAATTTTTGCTGTTGTAAGCTACCAGTTGGGCTTCCCAGGTAGCACAGTGGTAAAGAACTCACTTACCATTGAAGGAGATTCAAGAAACAGGTTTGATCCCTGGATCAGGAAGATCCCCTGCAGTAGGAAATGGCAACCCACTCCAGTATTCCTGCCAGGAAAATCCCATGGACAGAGGACCCTGGCAGGCTATAGTCCATGGGGTCACAGAGTCAGACACAATTTAGTAACTAAATAATAACAAAGGTACCAGTTCAGAATACTTTGTTAATATCAGCTCTAGGAAACTAATAGTTATCAAATTAACGGCAAACCTGAAGTCTGAGTTTTCCATGTGTACTGCCTTGCTGATTACCAGAGTGATGATGAAGCGAAAACGAGTAACACAGGTTTGAATGCCAGCTTTGTAAATAATTCTAGTGTTGAGCATAAAGATGGTCTTCAGTTCTCCTTGGGCTTTCCTTGTGGCTCAGCTGGTAAAGAATCCTCCTGCAATGTGGGAGACCTGGGTTCAGTCCCTGGGTTGGGAAGATCCCCTAGGAAAGGGAAAGGAACTCCGGGACATGGTGATGGATAGGGAGGCCTGGCGTGCTGCGATTCATGGGGTTGCAAAGAGTCGGATACTACTGAGCGACTGAACTGAACTGAACCCACTCCAGTATTCTGGCCTGGAGAATTGCATGGACTATATAGTCCATGGGGTCACAAAGAGTCAGACACGACTGAGCAAATTTCACTTTCAGCTATACTTAAGCTACTAAACTTAGAAAGAATTTTAATGTTTCCACTCCTTCATTTAGATTAAATGACTTTCTATACTACATATTAAGTTGAAAAGAAGAAGCTTCTGAGTGACTGTTGTTTTTATCTATTTGGTGGATAATTTAAGGATTTAGAGTTTTAAAATAAAGTTACCTTGACTTCGCTCATTTTAGCTTAGGAGATACTATCAATTATGATTTCGTATCTTACAGAATTAATATTTTTGCCCTTAGGGTGTTCACTTGAGCTCTGCTCTTAGATTTGTAGAACTTTGGAGAGATGTGTAATGGAAGAATATAAGATCATGTGTCAAGTCCAGGTTATTTTCGGATGGGGAAACTGAAACTCCCAAGATAACAAATTAGAAAAGAAATATAATGCTAATCCAAGCTGCCATGATTTCCACTGTCTGAACTATATTGAATTATTTTGATTGAATTTTATATCTAGAAGACCAAAGCCTCTCAAGTTGTGCGTTGTTAGTGTTGATGAATGCAATTTTAATGTGAGATTTGAATTAACACTAGTTTCTTCTTAGAGTTAATATTAGTCAAAAATTTAAAGAAGAATGAGATGCTTTGATAAAAATATTTTTGTGTTGTTTTGTGTGTATGCTTTTGTTTTAAGGTCTATTTCCTTCTCCCCCAAATCAAAGTTTTATTAAATGAGGGGAAAATCCTCTCCTTTGCTTTGTTGATTCTAGAAAATATGCATGGATCTGTCATTTGCATCTTTTAAATTTCTAATGCATTTTCAACCATTGCTGTACCCAACAGGAATGCAGATATTAAGAGAAGAATGAAAACATTTAATTAAGGAGTCTGAGACTCTCACAACTTAGGACAGAATCAAAGAACCATAAGGACCACATTAATCATTAAAGTTTATTGTTGAAAATAAAATTGTTTTCAAGTGTTAAAAAAAAAAACTCAGAATATCCTTAATATACATGAGAAATTGACTTCTGTCCATGTTACTTTAACAAAGACACAGAATTCACATAAGGTCATTCACTTTGTTTTCACCAGACATTAACCAGGAACAAAATAAGCCACAAAANTTAAAGTTTATTGTTGAAAATAAAATTGTTTTCAAGTGTTAAAAAAAAAAAACTCAGAATATCCTTAATATACATGAGAAATTGACTTCTGTCCATGTTACTTTAACAAAGACACAGAATTCACACAAGGTCATTCACTTTGTTTTCACCAGACATTAACCAGGAACAAAATAAGCCACAAAACTGACAGCTAAAGAAATCCATCCTATCAGTTGTAAAACCAATAAGGAAACAATTCACATTTTTAACACGAGGAAGAAAAGTATACAAAACCCCAACACATAAAGATATTTTATAATATTAATAACTGTATCTGACTTTTTAACATGTTATGAATTTTAAAGAAAACTTATAATGTTGGTGCAATGTTCAATTCCCTAGAAACTGTTTGAGAAAGAATCAAGTGATTCAACAACAAACTTATGATTTTACCTACAAAGTGCTCTTTGTATATTGGTATTGCTATGAATTTCAAGATTCATAGTGAATGTCATCAAGATGTTATCATTTTTCCTTACTTACTTTTAAATACCGTATTCCTAAGGGGCAGGATCAGAAGAACATCTTGCATTTCTAATCTTAATATTTCATATAAAAGAAACCACTCTAATTCCCCTCAGAGCACTTAACAGAATAACAAAGAGTATCCTGTGTCATCTTTTACTATTGCAGTTTTATGCAATTTATATACAGATGTGTGGGACAAGGCTTTAAAAAAAAAATCGAGGAAATGTGCCAGAATTCTGAAATATGTAGACAAAACACAGTTTGTATTGTATAGGCCACAACTTTTCTTTGTCTAAAAGCAGATGATAGAAGCAGCCCTTGATAGTGACTGATCATGAAAAGAAACCCCAGGAGCACAGAAACACTATGAAAAGATCTAGAAGGAAGTCATTATGCTGTTGAGGGAATACGAAATTTAAGTCCTAGAGTTGTGAAATGTTCTCATTATAGGTCATCTTGGTGATTATCTGACATCTACAGAGAAAGTCACTTCTTAATCAAAAGAATGAATCATTATGATATTGATTCAGACCAAGATGTTTGAAATAATGAGTCCAGTAACTCATATATAAATTTGGAGATAATTCCAACAACTTCTTTGCTAACATTTTACACCAAATGAAAATATGTTTTCATATTTTTGTTGATTATATTAAAGTATAGCCATAGCCACACTGAGAATGAAATTACAATTGTATAATCTGGTAAATAAGACCTAAAAAATAATGGAGGTTGGTAATATCATGATGCCATCACCATTGATTAATTATTTTCAAACAGGATATAGAATTACGCTCTCCAAAGAATAATGTAGAAACGTACATAGAATTTTACAGGAAAAAAGAGTGATTTAATATTTTAAAACTGTTTTCAGAACTAAGTAGCTTGATGATTGTAAATGGCTAGCCAGTTTGGCAAAAGAAAAGCAACTGTATCCAAATTATACTAAACTCAATTTAAGATCAGTTAACCTCTGACAGAATCCAAAGCTATTTTGGACGTAATCTGTAGGCAGTGTACATTTAGTTGAAACAGATATTCAATTAAAGACAGAGGAGAGGAGCTATGGATACAACATATTTTCAGGAGAATAAATGACTATTTATTAAACTGAGAAAACTGTAACTAGTAGACGGTGGTTCTCGGCATGGATGCAACTACACCAAGGGTCTTTCTTTCCATTATTTCTTTGCTGTTGATGGTGATAAAGAAGAAACAAAAGAAGGAGGGACTTTGAGAAAGCAGAATCATATTTTTCCAGCCCCTTAGAATTATTTGATAAAGTAAAACAAAATGATTTAAAGGAGTATTTAATAGTATAAGCAGCTAAAGGGGTAATAAAAGAAAATGAGAGGAAAAAAGTTATGATATCACTCTTCTGAAGCAGTGAAGCTACCTGGAGTTTCACGATGTTCAGGTTTCACATTCAACCTAATACAGTTCAGTTCATTCTTATTAAGAGAGATTGTCATATAGTCTGCCTCTGTCCAATATCAGAGTAGTAAAGACCTTGCTTGGGTTCTTGGCATCCAAATATCAGTGTTGGACTCCTGCCATCATAACAATTACTACATGTGTGATTGGGGAAATTATCTGTGTCTTAGTCATGACCTTAGTAAAGCAGATTGTATTAACACTCATTGTTTAGTTTTTTTGAGAGCAAATAAATTAGAAGTTCAGAAACATCAAATCATCATCACCAGACATCATTCACCACTTGTTCTTCTGAGAAGTACCTAGTATGCTATAACATGTGGACTTTCTCAAATTACAGATCACAGAGTAAACTCCATTTGATTTTTTGATAATTCTTATAGGAAGATGGGCTTCCCGGGAGGCGCTAGTGGTAAAGAACTCACCTGACAATGCAGGAGAAGCAAGAGACCCAAGTTTGATCCCTGAGTTGGGAAGATCTGGAGGAAGACAGGGCAAGTCACTGCAGTATTCTTGCCTGGAAGAGTCCCATGGACAGATGAACCTAGGGGGCTACAGTCCCTAGGGTCCCAAAGAGATGTACATGACTGAAACGACTTAGCACACATGCATAGGAAGATAGTAATGAACACTGTATAAAATGAATTGAATTTGTTATTTAAAAGAGAAAGAAGTGCCTTATGGTTTGCTTAGTTCATTAATTTAAGCATTCTCTGTGATCATTTGTGTGTGGAATGTGATTTTTGTTTTTCACAAACTGATGCTGAAATAGTATGCAAAAGGGCTTTGGAAAAATTTTTGTGAAAAAAATATTTATAATGAGACTTGAATTAGATACAAGTTTTCCAAAGAAAATTGCTGTGATCTGTTAAGTAAACAGTACATATTTAGTGCTGAAACTTTGTAAATCATGCCATTCCTTAAAGGCTTTTATTTATTACCTCATAAAGCATATTTTCTTACTTGTCTTTACTTTCCTTTTATATTGCTTTTTTCTATCTAGGCTGTTCCAAACCAAAACTATATACCAGGATAAAATTTACAAGTTCAACTTAATTAACTCTAGAATGATCTTAAATTAACTCTAGAAAAATCTTTATATTTCCCAAAATTGCAGATGTTCATTGTCTTTTAGGTAAAACACTGAAAATACAACGACCTGTCATTTTTATTGAGCTATACATGGGTAAAAACCATCTGCAAATTAGAAAAATTAAGAAAACTAAAAGACTTTTAAGGGTTAATTATCATTTGGAGGCAAGGCTTGCAATATTTCCTTGAATTTGTAGGAAATGCAAGGTAACATGTTATACTCATAGAAACCTGAAAAGCTAAGAACTTGAAGCTATCTTGGAAATGACATATTTCATAAGTGGAATAATAAGAATTTAAAATGAGAATAGATGGTCTAACTTTCAAATAACACTGCTTCACTTTTAGGGCAAAAGAAGAAAGGGTTTAAGACTGTAAACAAATGAGCCTTTTTTTCCCCTCTTCTTAGTTAAGTTTATGCTAAGCACAGAAATCTATGTCCAAAATTTTGTCTTAAATTATTTATAGGAGATTGAGCTTCTATCTACTTATACCGAATGATGTTAGAGCCCAAAGATGGCTCTTTAACCTAAATTCTGTGTAGAATATTATTTTCTCTGACTTTGTCATCATTTATAAGCTTCTATTTTCACTTAGAATATATGGAGTTGTATTTTTGCCATCACCATAGATGGTGACTGCAGCCATGAAATTAAAAGACTCTTGCTCCTTGGAAGGAAAGATATGACAAACTTAGAGAACATACTAAAAAAACAGAGACATCACTTTGCTGACAAAAGCCCATATAGTCAAAGCTATGGTTTTTCCAGTAGTCATGTGTGGATGTCATAGCTGAGTTATAAAGAAGTCTGAGCGCCAAAAAATTGATGCTTTCAAACTGTGCTGTTAAAGAAGACTGTGGAGAGCCCTTTGGACTGCAAGGAGATAAACCAGTCAATCCTGAAGGAAATCCACTCTGAATATTCGTTGAAAGGACTGTTACTGAAGTTGAAGCCCCATTACTTTGGCCACCTGATGCTAAGAGCTGACTCTTTAGAAAAGACCCTGATGCTGGGAAAGATTGAAGGCAAAAAGATAAGAGGGCTTCAGAGGCTGAGATGATTAGATAGCATCACCAACTCGATGGACATGAATTTGAGTGAACTCCAGGTAATAGTGGAGGATGGAGGAGCCTGACATGCTACAGTCCATGGGATTGCAAATAGTCAGAAAAGACTTAGAGTGAAAAACAGCAGCAAGTTTTGCCATTTTTCCAAAAGAAGCAAAATAGGATGTTGTTAAGGAGCATTCTTTGCTATCTACATATCTGGACTCTGATCCAAACATTACCACCTTCACATTGTGAAAATTTTATTGGATAATTTAATCTCTCTTTGCAGCAGCTCCATACACTAAAATGGGGATGGTTAATTTGCAGCCAAAGATAGAGAAGCTCTATACAGTCATCAAAAACAAGACTGGGAGCAGACTCTGGCTCAGATCATGATCTCTTTATTGCCAAATTCAGATTTAAGTTGAAGAAAGTAGGGAAAACCACTAGGCCATTCAGGTATGACCTAAATTGAATCCCTTATGATTATATAGTGGAAGTGAGAAATAGATTTAAGGGACTAGATCTGATAGATAGAGTGCCTGATGAACTATGGACAGAGGTTTGTGACATTATACAGTAGGCAGGGATCAAGACCATCCCAAGAAAAAGAAATACAAAAAGGCAAAATGATTGTCTGAAAAGGCCTTACAAATAGCTATGAAAAGAAGAGAAGTTAAAGACAAAGGAGAAAAGGAAAGATATACCCATTTGAATGCAGAGTTCCAAAGAATAGCAAGGAGATATAGGAAAGCCTTCCTCAGCAATCAGTGCAAAGAAATAGAGGAAAACAACAGAATGGGAAAGACTAGAGATCTCTTCAAAAAAATTAGAGATACCAAGGGAACATTTCATGCAAAGATGGGCTCAACAAAAGACAGCAAAAATATGGACCTAAAAGACACAGAAGATAATAAGAGGTGACAAGAATATACAGAAGAACTGTACAAAAAAATCTCCATGACCAAGATAATCACGATGGTGTGATCACTCATCTGGAGCCAGACATCCTGGAATCTGAAGTCAAGTGGGCCTTGGAAAGCATCAGTACAAACAAAGCTAGTGGAGGTGATGGAATTCCAGTGGAGCTATCTCAAATCCTGAAAGATGATGCTGTGAAAGTGCTGCACTCAATATGCCAGTAAATTTGGAAGACTCAGCAGTGGCCACAGGACTGGAAAAGGTCAGTTTTCATTCCAATCCCAAAGAAAGGCAATGCCAAAGAATGCTCAAACTACTGCACAATTACACTCATCTCACAAGCTAGTAATGTAATGCTCAAATTTCTCCAAGCCAGGCTTCAGCAATATGTGTACTGTGAACTTCCAGATATTCAAGCTGGTTTTAGAAAAGGCAGAGGAACCAGAGATTAAATTGCCAACATCTGCTGGATCACCAATAAAGCAAGAGAGTTCCAGAAAAACATCTATTTCTGCTTTATTGACTATGCTAAAGCCTTTGACTGTGTGGATCACAATACTGTGGAAAATTCTGAAAGAGATGGGAATACCAGACCACCTGACCTGCTTCTTGAGAAATCTATATGCAGGTCAGGAAGCAACAGTTAGAATTGGACATAAAACAACAGACTGGTTCCAAATAGGAAAAGGAGTATGTCAAGGCTGTATATTGTCACCCTGCTTATTTAACTCTATGCAGAGTACATCATGAGAAATGCTTTGCTGGAAGAAGCACAAGCTGGAATCAAGATTTATGGGAGAAATATCGATAACCTCAGGTATGCAGATGACACCACCTTTATGGCAGAAAGTGAAGAGGAACTAAAAATCTTCTTGATGAAAGAGAAGAGTGAAAAAGTTAGCTTAAAGCTCAACATTCAGAAAACGAAGATCATGGCATCTTGTCCTATCACTTCATGGGAAATAGATNAGAATGGGAAAGACTAGAGAATTCTTCAAAAGAATTGGAGATACCAAGGGAACATTTCATGCAAAGATGGGCTCAACAAAAGACAGCAAAAATATGGACCTAAAAGACACAGAAGATAATAAGAGGTGGCAAGAATATACAGAAGAACTGTAAAAAAAAACTCTATGACCAAGATAATCACGATGGTGTGATCACTCATCTGGAGCCAGACATCCTGGAATCTGAAGTCAAGTGGGCCTTGGAAAGCATCAGTACAAACAAAGCTAGTGGAGGTGATGGAATTCCAGTGGAGCTATCTCAAATCCTGAAAGATGATGCTGTGAAAGTGCTGCACTCAATATGCCAGTAAATTTGGAAGACTCAGCAGTGGCCACAGGACTGGAAAAGGTCAGTTTTCATTCCAATCCCAAAGAAAGGCAATGCCAAAGAATGCTCAAACTACTGCACAATTACACTCATCTCACAAGCTAGTAATGTAATGCTCAAATTTCTCCAAGCCAGGCTTCAGCAATATGTGTACTGTGAACTTCCAGATATTCAAGCTGGTTTTAGAAAAGGCAGAGGAACCAGAGATTAAATTGCCAACATCTGCTGGATCACCAATAAAGCAAGAGAGTTCCAGAAAAACATCTATTTCTGCTTTATTGACTATGCTAAAGCCTTTGACTGTGTGGATCACAATACTGTGGAAAATTCTGAAAGAGATGGGAATACCAGACCACCTGACCTGCTTCTTGAGAAATCTATATGCAGGTCAGGAAGCAACAGTTAGAATTGGACATAAAACAACAGACTGGTTCCAAATAGGAAAAGGAGTATGTCAAGGCTGTATATTGTCACCCTGCTTATTTAACTCTATGCAGAGTACATCATGAGAAATGCTTTGCTGGAAGAAGCACAAGCTGGAATCAAGATTTATGGGAGAAATATCGATAACCTCAGATATGCAGATGACACCACCTTTATGGCAGAAAGTGAAGAGGAACTAAAAATCTTCTTGATGAAAGAGAAGAGTGAAAAAGTTAGCTTAAAGCTCAACATTCAGAAAACGAAGATCATGGCATCTTGTCCTATCACTTCATGGGAAATAGATAGGGAAGCAGTGGAAACAGTGTCAGACTTTATTTGGAGGGGGCTCCAAAATCACTGCAGATGGTGACTGCAGCCATGAAATTAAAAGACGCTTACTCCTTGGAAGGAAAGTTATGACCAACCTAGACAGCATGTTAAAAAGCAGAGACATTACTTTGCCAACAAAGTTCTGTCTAGTCAAGGCTATGGTTTTTCCAGTAATCATGTATGGATGTGAGAGTTTGGACTATGAAGAAAGCTGAGCACGGAAGAATTGATGCTTTTGAACTGTGGTGTTGGAGAAGACTCTTGAGAGTCCCTTGGACTGCAAGGGGATCCAATTAGTCCACTCTAAAGGAGATCAGACCTGGGTGTTCTTTGGAAGGACTGATGCTAAAGCTGAAACTCCAGTACTCTGGCCACCTCATGCGAAGAGTTGACTCATTGGAAAACCCTGATGCTGGGAGGGATTGGGGGCAGGAGGAGAAGGGGACAACAGAGGATGAGATAGCTGGATGGTATCACAGACTCAACAGACACGAGTTTGAGTGAACTCTGGGAGCTGGTGATAGACAGGGAGGCCTGGCATGCTGCGATTCATGGTGTCTCAGAGTTGGACATGACTGAGCAACTGAACTGAATTGAACTGAACTGAAATATATGTTAATAGCAATTTCCAAAACTTCAATGCAAAGAAAATAAAAAATGTAAAGCATGGAACAAATATCCAGAAACTGTAGCATTATTACAAAGTATATAAACTACAAATATTAGAAGTAGAAGAAAAAAAAAAACAGAAAAAATTTTCATAGTAGTGATAACTGAGAATTTTCCAAAGTTTATGACAGACACCAAACTATAGATCCAGGAATCTAAGAGACCACACAGGATATATGCATATATAATTACATAATATATATAAAATATGTATAAAATAATATATACAATTACATAATATATGTAAAATGCAGAACACTAAAACTAA
Source organism: Oreotragus oreotragus (assembly GCA_006410675.1). Classification (NCBI taxonomy): domain Eukaryota; kingdom Metazoa; phylum Chordata; class Mammalia; order Artiodactyla; family Bovidae; genus Oreotragus; species Oreotragus oreotragus. The sequence goes on along the minus strand of SJYX01015780.1, from coordinate 351,487 downwards.
AGAGAAAATATTGAAAGAAACCACAGAAGGAATAGGAATAAAAATTATATTTAAATTTTCTTTTTAAACCACACAAGCAAAGGGTAGAGGATTTATTGATTTGAAAGTGTAAGGAAATTTCTGGCCAGTCATTAGCTGACCATTAAATTAGCTGAGCTGAGACTTTAGTAATGACAAAATAAATATAAATTTATAGAATTAGTCTAGGGAAGTTTTAAAAATTAAGAAACAATCAGTAAAAATAAACCCTGAGTAAAGAAAAAATATTATTTTTTTCATTGTCATGTTATATTTGCTAAAATGTCTGAATTTCCACACGCAAAACAAGTGAGCTAGGAAAAGACACAAGAATGTATAATTAACACATGGTGAAATGTGTGGAGCAATTGATAGAAACGAACGCTTAGAGAGCACAGATGCTAGACTTACTATATAACAAACCTAAATGAGTTATTAAAAATATGTTCAAAGAACTAAAGGAAGTCATCTCTAAAGAATTAAAGGAGAGTATGACAATGACATGTCTTTGAATTAAGAATATCAGTACAAAGATAGAAGTTTTATGATAGCAAATTAGAAACTGAAGTTTCAAGAACAATAACTGGAATCAAAATTTAGAGCAGTTTCCATGTCAAATTTGGCTTCGCAGAAGAAAGAATCAATAAACTTGATGATAGGTTAGCTGAGATTACCCAGTATGAGTAACTGGAAAAAAATATGAACATGAAGAGTTGTAAAGATCTGTAGGATGCCATTAAACTTCTGATTGTCTGAAGGAAGGGAAAAAGAAAAAGAGGAAAAAGAATATTTGACATACAATAGCCAAAAACTTCTCAAATTCAAAGAAAACAAACTTATACAGAAAGAAACATGACAAACTCAAAGTAATTTAAAAACTCAAAGAAATCAATGTGTAGGATAATATATTTAAGCTTTCAAATGCCAATTACAGGATGATTTAGAAAGCACTAAGAGAAAAATAATTCATTATGTACAAGGGAACCTCAAAATGATTAAGAGTTGACTTCTCATCAGTAAGCTTGGAGGCCAGAAGGCAGTGGGACAATATATTAAAGGGCCAAAAGAAAGTGTCTAGTGCATTAATTCTGTATCAAGCAAAACTAGCCTTAAAAATCAAATGGGAAATTAATACATTCCAAGATAAACACAAAGTGAGAGAACTTGTTGCTAGGATCTACCATGGATACCAAAATCCAAAGAAGCTCAAGTCCCACATTCGGCCCTCTATACCTACTGTTCCATATACAACAATTAAACTAAACACAGTGTTGATGTAGTGTTGTATATATTTACTGAAAAAATGTTTTATTATAAGTTGGCTGTGAAGTTTAAACTCGTGTTGTTCAAGTGCTCTACTCAATATACAAGCAAATTTGGAAAACTTAGCAGTGGTTACAGGACTGGAAAAGGTCAGTTTCATTCCAATCCCAAACAAAGGCAATACTGAACAATGATCAAACTACCACACAATGCACTCATCTCACATGCTAGCAAAGTAATGCTCAAAATTTTCCAAGCCAGGTTTCAACAGTATATGAACCTTGAACTTCCAGATATTCAAGTTGGATTTAGAAAAGGCAGAGGAAGCAGAGATCAAATTGCCAACATCTGTTGGATCATCGAAAAGGCAAGAGTTCCAGAAAAACATCTACTCTGTTTCATTGCATATGCCAAAGCCTTTGACTGTGTGGATCACAAAAACTGTGGAAAATTCTTCAAGAGATGGGAATACCAGACCACCTGACTTGCCTCCTGAGAAATCTGTATGCAGGTCAGGAAACAACAGTTAGAACTGGACATGGAATAACAGACTGGTTCCAAATAAGAAAAGGAGTACGTCAAGGCTGTATATTGTCACCCTGCTTATTTAACTTATATGCAGAGTACATCATGAGGAACGCTGGGCTGGAGGAAGCACAAGCTGGAAACAAGATTGCCGGGAGAAATATCAATAACCTCAGATATGCAGATGACACCACCCTTATGGCAGAAAGTGAAAGGGAACTAAAAAGCTTCTTGATGAAAGGAAAGAGTGAAAAAGTTAGCTTAAAGTTCAACATTCAGAAAACTAAGACCAAGGCATCTGGTCCCATCACTTCATGGGAAATAGATGGGGAAATAGTGGAAATAGTGAGAGACATTACTTTGACGGGCTCCAAAATCACTGCAGATGGTGACTGCAGCCATGAAATTAAAAGACACTTGCTCCTTGGAAGAAAAGTTATGACCAACCGAGACAGCATATTAAAAGGCAGAGACATTTCTTTGCCAACAAGGGTCCATCTAGTCAAAGCTGTGGTTTTTCCAGTAGTCATGTATGGATGTAAGAGTTGGACTATAAAGAAAGCTGAGAGCCAAAGATTTGATGCCTTTGAACTGTGGTGTTGGAGAAGACTCCTGAGAGTCCCTTGGACTGTAAGGAGATCCAACCAGTCTATCCTAAAGGAGATCATTCCTGGGTGTTCATTGGAAGGACTGATGCTGAAGCTGAAACTCCAATACGTTGGCCACCTGATGTGAGGAACTGACTCCTTAGAAAAGACCCTGATGCTGGGCAAGATTGAAGGCAGGAGGGGAAGGGGATGACAGAGGATAAGATGATTGGATGGCATCACTGATTCGATGGACCTAAGTTTGAGCAAGCTCTGGGAGTTGGTGATGGACAGGGAAGACTGGCATGCTGCAGTCCATGGGGTCACAAAGAGTAGGATATGACTGAGTGACTGAACTGAACTGTTCAAGGGTCAACTGTAACTTGAATCCATATGATAAAAAATAAAGAGCACCAGTGCAGGTATGTATCCTAATCTGCTTCAGTCATGTCCTACTCCTTGTGACCCCAAGGACTGTAACCTTCTAGGCTCCTCTGCCCATGGGATACTCCAGGGAAGAATACTGGAGTGGAGTGCCATACCCTACCTCCAGGGGATCTTCCCAACCTATGGATCAAACCCAGGTCTCTTGGGTCTCCTGCACTGCAGGTCAAGTCTTTACCTGCTGAGCCATCTGGAAAACCCAAAGAGCACCAGAAAGATAGTTAAATGTAAAAGAGTATAAATACATTTTTGCAACTGTTTTCTTCTCCTACCTGATTTGGAAAATAACTCCAGAAAACAGTAATTATATAATGGTATTGATAGTTTTATAACATAGGGATTTGTAATTTGTATGGCAATTAAAAAAATGAAGTGTATTTATCTATGTTTCTACAATTCAATTTACCAGTCCCATCAAAGTTGTACTTTGGTAGGAACAATATTATGTTCAAGTAAAATCTGAGGCTTTTCCTAGACAAATTGTTTTCTTATAAACAGGAAGCTTTGTTAAAAAAAAAAAAAAAACCTATTACCATAACATGTTGGAATTAATAGGAGACTCAGACATTTCAAGTATTGAATAGGATTTTTTGGAAAAGTACATTTTTCAAACTTACTTTCTTCTTGACTTCCTTCAAATAACTACTTTTAAAAATCCTATTAATTTTATTTATAAGCTAGTGCCTCGTTTGATGAGCATGAAACTATTTTCTTGATATTTAGTCACTGAGATAATGCATTTGCTATGTTTACTCTAAAGGTCTATATGCCTTTATATTTATCAATCAGAGATCTTTAGTAGGAATTTTTTGACCTATTTTTATACATTCTAAATTTATATTTTCCTTATAAAACTTTAAACATTCATTTGGAAAACATTTACTAAATATTACATGCTTGTACTATTAAAATGAACTGTGCCAAATAACAACCTAATCCCAGGAGTGAAATCCATCATGTTCACATATATGTACTAAGAGCTTGTGATATGAACACGTTTAAGATGAACATGCTTACAGAAAATAACATGCATGTGTGTGGTGTTTACAATAAAATTGGAACCCTTTGAAAATGTTCTGATTCTACCTGAGGGATCAAGGAAATACAAATCTAGCAAATTTTGAGTTATAAGTAGGAATTTTGTCCTGGAAGAGTGCTATATTAAGCCAGGTAAAGCATTAGAAATGAAACCAACTTTTTTATATATAACTGATACAGATATGGGCTTCCCAGGTGGCTCAATGGTAAAGAATTCACCTTCCAAGGAGGAGATGTGACTTTGATTCCTGGGTTAGGAAGATTCCCTAGATAAGGAAATGGCAATCTACTCTACAGTTCTTGCCTGGGAAATTCCATGTGGAGCCTGCTAGGCTCCACAGTCCATGGGGTCCCAAAAGAGTCAGACATGACTTAGTGACAAACAACAACAGCAAAGATAGATAGATGTGTGATAGTTTTGATACCTTTCATGCTTTAAAATTTTAGTAATAATTATTAGCAAAGTGGCCAGCAAAGTTTACCGAGCAATTGCTATATGCTAGTTTATTCAAGACATTTCCAAATAAATAAGTAAGCAAATAATACTATTTTATTTAACTTGTGAAAGAAATATTATCAACTCCAAATCCAGTTCTTTTTCCATTAAATAAAAAGGTTGAATCACATAGGGTTGTAGAAAGACATATTCTATCAAGAGTAGTAAATAAATGTACTGTTTTCATGAAGTAGTGTCTAGATTGTTTAGAAGAATAGGGTGGAGGGACAGGGGCAGTATAATCAGGTTTCTTGTGAGTAAACTTGGACTTATGTAGCTATGTTTTAAAGCTGTGTAACACTTTGCCACACATATAGTGGCTTAAAGTAACATGCATCAGTTAGTTCTTAGTTTTGTAAATCAGCAGACCAGGCTTAGCATGGCATGATTCTCCATTCTGCTACTTTCCAGCCTGAAATCAAGGTGTTCACTCTACTTAGGTTTCGTCTGAAGCCATTTAGGATGAATTCACTTCCAAGTTCTTTCAGGTTTTTGGCAAACTTCAGTTCCTTGTGGTTGTAGGGCTGAGGTCCTCATTTTGCTGGGTGTCTGCTTGTGGGCTACTTTCAATTTGTTGAAACCCACCAAGAATGTAGCTACATGACCCTCTCTATCTTCAAAGCCAAAAAACAGTTTTCTCTACTCTCAAATCTCCATGATGCTTTCAGTCTCTGACTGAATCATTGGCCTCAGTAAGACATCAGTTGATTTTCAAGGAACACCTGATTAGGTCAGCCCCACTGGAGATAATCTCCTTTTATTAAAATGAACTGTGCCAAATAACAACCTAATCCCAGGAGTGAAATCCATCATGTTCACAGATCCAGGGATTATACAGTTTATGTACTCCAAGGGATGGGGATCTTGGAGGTCATATTAAAATTCTGCTGACCACATCCTGTGACTTTGTGTAAGTCATTCAAGCTCATAAAACTAATTTCCCTGTAAATATAATGGGAATGCCTACTTCATAAAATGACTTGGAGGACTCCCAAGAGGTAATATATGAAAGTATTTAGCATATTATCTGAAAAATAATAAGCATTCAATAAATGTTAATAATTAATTATACTAGTTTGAATGTTCTTTACATTTTCAAATTAATATTGGAATGTTTATTTTTTTTATTATATAACAATGTTATTATATGGTAATGAGAGTTTATCTAAACTTTTAGCACATGTATTTTCTAAGTCAAAGAGAATGAACAAGTTGGTGCAGCTGGCAACTTCTGTTTAAAAATAGCATGCAAGATTTAACCATTCTTAAATTTTTATAAAAATGAACCATTTTGATTGGAATGCAAAATAAATTTAAAAAAATAAAAATGTCCACACCTACGTTAATCACTCTATTAATGCTCATGAGACTCTAGTCTAAATCTAATTCCATTCATTTTAAATTCTCATTAAACTGAATAGTGTTCTATCTGTGGCATAATTGAATATATTCTTAATGGGAAAATAGTAATCACTGAATTCACCATTTACACAATGAATATGAATTGGATATTATCCTTCACTTTGCCTGCTAAATCAAGCTATGGGGTGGCTACTATTGAAAAATTCTGTGGTTGATTTCTAACAACCTAGTGAAAAAATATGATCTTATAATATCCATATGATTGTTAATAGTGGAAGGAGGTGTTATAAATCCTACTTATTAAGAAAAATATAATTATTTTAAGTGAATATGATATATAAGCTCAGCTTTAGAAGATTTGAACACAGTAACATGTTTCAACATTAAAATATATTCCTAGTGCTAAAATGTTTATAATTTAATCATGTAGAATAAAGAGAAAGAATACCAAAAATTGTTAATAAAGGAATGATCATTTCCTTATCAAATATTGAAAGTAAAATACAAAGTAGTTTGGGATTCTGTAACTGTTTTAGACATTTTAGGTAATCAGTCTGTTATTTTTTGAAATGCAAAAAATATATGCATCTTTCTGCTTTTTTATGAGGAAGTTGTTTTTCAGGCTTATAAAGATATAAGGATTATGAAACCCATGAGGACTCTGAAAGTGATTTGTCTGCTTAGAATAAAATCATTTGTAAGCAAATATTCTATAGTATATACATTCTTATGACAAATCAAATGTTTTATTTGAGATCTATCTGTTATTTTAAAAATTGGTTTCCAAATATTGAAAGCAGAGTACAGCCTCAAGGCTTAAGATCTCTCCTCTATGGAAGTGCTGCCAGATGGCAACTGTAGCCATTTGACCTGTCCCTTAGTTTCTTGGTGTTTCATTTTTTTGCATTTACAAATTAGTAGTATATTACTTTTTATACTCCTTATAAATATGTGAGTAGTGCACTGGAATCATAACTATGGGAATATTTTAAAGACTGTATTTTTAAATGAAATTATTAATATGAAGATATTATTAGTACAAAACTAATATTTCTTATAGATAAGCTAGATATGACCCATGGATAATAAGAATAAGAAGTAATTTGACTGTGCTTCATCTTAAAAATCTTTAACATAATATAATTACAATGTATATGTCATACATATTGAGTTTCCCTTTTTCTTCTTTCTGTTAGCCTCCTACTTCTTACTGGAGTCAAATTGTAAGAGGTTTAGATGGTTTATATTTTTCTCATTTGTTTCCAAAAACTATGTTTAAGAGAAAATAACCCCCAGAAATAATACAAAATGTGAATGGAAACTTTTGTTGTTATAGAGAGCATGGTTCAAATATCTTTCAGAGAACTGAAAGAAAAGAAGAAAGGAAAAAATAAAGAAACCCAATGCCAAGCAAATTAGCACTCTGTAGCCTCATCTTCCCCTATTCTTAACAAAACTTTCCATGCCTTATATCCTTATTGAAAATTCAGAATATGTAATTTCTTAAATTACTACTAGAACAAATGTGGCTGATTGAATAAAGTAAACAGAAGCACTAGATGTTATTTAATAATAGCATAAAAACATTTTTTGTCTGTGGTGATGGAGATATTTTAAATGGATTAAGATGCAACAATATTTAAGATCAAGAAAGACAAACACGTAAGTTTAGAATAAGAAACTGATGATACCTTAATCATAACCCAACCCCAAAATTATTAAAGATTATTTTCAAGTATGCAAGAGATATCTTTGATCTCAAGAACCTGCCATGTAAACATCTTGATTTAAACAAGAATCTTTTTTATTTGATGATCAAAATAGGTTTCTGTATGATAGTCCTTAATTAAATAGCCTGTGGAACAGATTTGTACTGTCACCAGGTTGTCAGACTTTTGGTTAAAAGAAGAGATCATATTTCATTAAATACCCAAGATTAATTTTGCCATTGTGTTGTATCTCATGTTGAAGCTCTTACGCTAATTATTTCATTTAAGTTGACATGCTTATAGGATTGCTTTGACTGTATGTGTAAGGAAAAAGAAGTTAGTTTTTCATGATGGGTTTTTCTTCTCCTCACAAATTGCCTCTGTTCCTTTACCATGTTCCTGGAGAAAAAAAAAAAAA